>PGWS01005439.1:0-16140 GCA_002896235.1 Cicer reticulatum
TGAGTTATTTTTTAGGATCAATTTATAATCACAGATATCTCTCATTATTATTATGATTTATTCCTGATTTAGGATTGAGTCTATGTTTCTCTATAAATATAGATTAGTATTGAGTCTTTTGTAATAAAGTCAGCATTAAACTATTATCAATAATATTCAAACCTTTATTATTTTCTCTCCTCCTTTTCTCTAAAATCCCACAACTTCAACATATTGTTTCTAGCATGTTTTTATTTTTGCCAAATTTAAAATGCGAAACCACAAGGTTCTGAATGGTTCTCTAAGCATTTCTATATGAATGGTTGTAGTCTTTAGCTGACTGGTCCAAGTTAGTGAATTTGGAAGGATCTGGAATGTGTTTATGTGCTGATTGGTGTACACGCTGTAGCTTTCATGAATTTAGGATTACTGATTTATTGGTTTCTAAAACTGATTCCTTAGGTTTTTTTTGTCAAGGCTGATATGTAGTTATTATATGTTGCTTGGTTGTTCTTAATGTCTAGAGATATCATGGATGCTAGTAATATCAACAAGTTAACCCAGTTATTTTTTAATCACAGGGCCTATCTCAACCGCACAAGCGGTTACGCACTTTGGCCGACCATGTTCCTCATGGTTATAAAAGGTCATCACTTTTGGCAGTTCTAATCAGAAATAATGTTCCATTGCTAAGGGCTACTTGGTTTGTAAAGGTTACTTACCTCAATCAAGTAAGGATGCTTCAGTGTTGGCTTATACCTATTATGCAGATTTACTTTTTAGTTTAATATCTGAAGTTAGATTATGGTTGAACTTTTCAGTTTCGACCTGGTTCTGCCGGCGTTTCTTCTGTGACTGCTGACAAAATTCAGTTGTCTCGGACAGAGATTTGGACCAAAGATGTTATCCATTACTTGCAAAGTCTTCTGGATGAGTTTTTCTCAAAAAATACTTCTCATTCTGCTCTTCATAATCGAGAGCGGTCACCACAAATGCCTTATGCTGGAACACTGATTCACAAAAGTGATCCATTTTTATCTTTTTCTGGTGGTGAAGAGTCATCCTTACATTTTAAATGGTGGTATATTGTTCGACTTTTGCAATGGCATCATGCCGAAGGACTGATTCTTCCTTCTCTTGTTCTTGATTGGGTTTTGAATCAACTACAGGTATCTATTTATCCTATGCATCATTTCTATTTAACTGGTTTTGAGCTGATTTCAACCTTCAGGTTATGATCTTACACATTTCTGTTTCTTTTAGGAAAAAGATCTACTTGAGGTTTGGCAGCTGTTATTGCCTATCGTATATGGCTTCTTAGAAATTGTCGTTCTATCTCAAACCTATGTACGCACTCTTGCTGGAATCGCTCTTCGTGTTAATTCGTGATTCCTCTCTCCAGGTGATCAGATCTAGTAGATAATTCCAGAAACAAGGGCATATACAACGTTTATTGCTCTTATTCGAGATGCATCTCAATATTTAATTACTTGCATTAAGTGCCAGATACCTTTGTTGCTTTGGGATTGGCTTTCCTTACCATTTTCCTGCCTGTAGCTCTTGCATACCAAGTGAACGAACTGGCACATTTGTATTAAAATCAACCGAAGCCGAGGGAGAGATAAAGAATAGTTTCAGATGATTCTGTCGCATCATTTCTAATGTATTCATGAAACGCGCAGAAGATCTTTGCCAAGGCCCTCGAAAGCCCAGGCCCATCACACCGGTCATTGATCTCAGCTAAAGCTCGCGAAAAGCCTTGAGGCATAATTGCTCTTATGCTTGGTGACTTACACGAAGCTTACAAGTTCTCTTTTTGAAGATTTTTGTGATGGACTCTGTATCTGAAGGTTGGATTGCAAAAGTGAAGCCCGTTGTTTAAGGCTCTATTCTCTGAAATGTATTTAGGAGACGTGTAGAGATACATCTCTTAATATTCAGTGTTTTTCCTCTGCGAGTGCAACAATGTGGTTTCCCGGATTTTTCTACTACCCTTCCTTGTGACATAAAGTTTTCAGGTAGAAAGATCTTTCCCAAGTGCATATAGCAGTTAGACTTTTGAAGATGAAATTGAGGAATATGAAAACTTCACCGAGACAAACTAATGAAAGCATTCGCAGAGCTAGTCTACATTGCAAAAATATGGAAGTCAGAGGCATAATCGGATTACGGGGCTAATGAATCCAAATTAAAATATAACCATACTTATGGCTCTTTCTGTAATATCTGAAAGCCCAGGACCTCTCCTGATATTATAGTTTGTTTGGATTGATCAGCATGTGGTGCATAAAGGGGAAGGTCTCAAGCGCCTAACATTTATCAATAGTTGAATTGATTACGTGCAGCGCATCCTTCCATCATCCTTGGCGTATGTACGTCAGTTGAATAGTGAGTGGGATCATGGATACAGATGTGAATGTGGTTGACCTGGAGCGACAAAAAAGACACTATCACATCTTAAGCAGCTGCCTGGGCATTTTATGCGTGACGCTGGTCAGAATCTGTGATTGCTGACGGGCTGCAGCTCGTTGAGGCGTTGCAGATTTTCTGACTGAACGCCGCCTCATACTTCGTGTAATCTCTGAAGGTGAGCGCGATGATGTGCTGCCAGTGCCAAAAAATCTACTTTGAAGCGTAAACAATATCCAGGGTTCTTCAAAGGATGGGACTCTAAAAGTGAAAGGATGGTGCTAGCATTTGAAGAACTTAAAGAAGCCATCTCAGTTACTGTTACAACTACCTAATAGTTTAACTAATCTAAACTCTACCAGGAAGTGACGACATCTGAAGGCAGTATTAGAAGACCTACTTGCCTCGTTATGGCAAGATGATCCAGATGGTGGAGGCACACCTGGGTGTGAGAATGTAGAAGAGCGAAGGACAAAAGTTAATGAGGAAAAGCTCGGTTGTTTCCAGGCCGTTCTCAACTTATATAATCTGATGATTACGATACATGGTGGGTGAAGAAAGGGGTTGAAACCGACAGGAACCTGTCAAAGATTGATCTCAACCACAAAAGTCAACCAAGCAGGTTTACTAAGACTCGTACCAGAAGAATGCTGCGTAAAATGAGTCTTGCTCAACTGGCAGCTTCTAGAATCGAGGGTAGCCAAGGGGCATCAACTAGTCATGTGTGTGATAATAAGGTAAGCTGCCCTCACCATAGAAATGCTATAGATGGAGATGCTTCAAGGTCCGGGGATAGCATACGAACAAGTAGGGATATTGTTTTCATTGGAAAAACGCTAAAGCGGCTTCGTTTTGTTGAGAAAAGGGTTGTAGCAGCTTGGCTTTTGACTGTTGTTAAGCAGGTGATTGAAGAGAATGAAAAGAATATTGGTAAAGTTGGGCAATTTGGCAGAGCTTATTCTATGGTGGATGATAGAAGCTCAATACGGTGGAAACTTGGCGAAGATGAGCTTTCTACTATACTTTATTTGATAGACATCTCTGATGATTTGGTATCAGCTGTAAGGTTTCTCCTCTGGCTAATGCCAAAGGTTCTCACAACCCCAAATTCTACAATTCATAGTGGGAGGAATGCTCTTATGGTACCAAGAAATGTGGAAAACCAAGTTTGTGATGTCGGAGAGGCTTTTCTGCTATCATCACTCAGAAGGTATGCCCTTTCTCTCATCCAACGTCCCCTTCTAATTCATACTTTGTTTACTTCTTTTTTAATCGCTTAGCACTTTTTAAATGTATGTTTTTTTATGAAGTACTCCCTTTGTCCCTTTTTAACTGTCGCTTTTGTAGAAAAAAAATTGTTTCTTTTTACTTGTCATTTTAAAATTTCAATGCAACTAACAGCAATTGTTTTGTCAATAATGCCCTTAACTATTTATTGCTGAGAGAAAAATTGGTGAAATGAGGTATTAAATGGTTAAAGGGTATTATATGAAAAAAGCAAATACTTCCATCAAAAGTAATATAATACGTTGGTTTTCTTAGCATGTGTAAATAACCTTATACTGTGAACTAAAAAGCATTGGAGGGAGTACCTGGTAAGTTGTTCCATCTGTGTGCTTTTTATGATCTTTTTTCCGGCTGTTATCTTAAATCAAGATGGTAACAATTATAAAAATCTGAATTGCTCTCATCTAACGCATAAATACTAACAAAATCCTACATTTACAGGTTAATAACAAGTGATAAATTCTTATGTTTTATTATAAAGTCAGTTTACAAGTTTTAATGTGATTGTAGTGAGTTTCTGATAATTAAGTGAGGTTTCCCATGGCTTTTTAAGGCGTACCTGCTACCCCTTTCTAAACCTTTCTCATTTTTGTCATTTGACAGTGATTTATGATTGTCTTTACCTCTTATTGTATAGCTTCTGTTGGACAATGTTCATGGATTATTGGGTACGAATTTTTTTATTAAAGCTTGTCTTCTGCATTCCTTTGGTCAGGTATGAGAACTTTCTTGTTGGCAGCAGACCTTAATTCCCGAAGCTTTGTCATCTGCAATGCGTCGTGCGGCCACTCACATTTATGCATCAATGGAAGGGTGTCAAATCAGGAGCCACGCTTTTTACTCGGTATTTATTGAAAAAATACAGTAATGTTGCTAGTGTCATTGAGTGGGAGAAAACTTTTAAGTCCACATGTGATGCAAGACTCTCCTCTGAAATTGAGTCTTTTAGGTCAGTGGATGGAGAGTTGGGGTTGCCCCTTGGAGTTCCTGCAGGAGTTGATGACCCTGATGATTTTTTCCGTCAGAAGATAAGTGGTAGCCGGTTACCATCCAGAGTAGGTGCAGGTATGAGAGACATAGTGCAGCGTAATGTTGAAGAGGCATTCCAATATCTCTTTGGAAAAGATAGAAAGCTCTTTGCTGCTGGTACACCCAAAGGTCTTGCTTTAGAAAAATGGGATAATGGATATCAAATTGCTCAACAAATAGTTATGGGATTGATGGAGTGCATAAGGCAGACTGGTGGTGCTGCTCAAGAAGGGGATCCCTCTTTGGTCGCTTCTGCGGTTTCTGCAATTGTTGGCAGCGTAGGTCCAACTTTAGCCAAAATGCCCGATTTTTCATCTGCCATCAATCATTCAAGTATAATGTCAGCAACAAGTTCATTGAACTATGCCAGATCCATTCTGCGGATGTACATAACATGTCTGTGCCTGCTTAAGGAAGCACTGGGGGAGCGCCAAAGCCGTGTATTTGATATTGCTCTTGCAACTGAAGCTTCTAATGTTTTTGCTGGTGTTTTTGCTCCTACGAAAGCATCTCGAGCTCAGTTTCAAATGTCTTCTGAAGTCCATGATACTAGTGGCATTTCAAATGACGTGGGAAACAACTCTATTAAAACTGTGGTCACAAAAACGACAAAAATTGCTGCTGCTGTTTCTGCGCTTGTTGTTGGTGCAGTTATATATGGTGTTACCAGCCTAGAAAGAATGGTTACCATTCTTAGGTTAAAGGAGGGGCTTGATGTAATACAATGTATTAGAACCACAAGATCCAATTCAAATGGAAACGCCCGTTCGGTTGGGGCTTTTAAGGCAGATAACTCAATTGAAGTTCACGTCCATTGGTTTAGATTGCTTGTTGGAAACTGCAGAACTCTCTGTGAAGGATTAGTGGTGGATCTCTTAGGTGAACCATCTATTGTAGCCCCTTTCAAAGGATGCAACTATGCTTCCTAGTTCTGGTTTTTTTCGCTGCCTATTCAATATTTTGGCCTTCATTAGATGGCGGCCGTTCATCTGAATGCACTTGCAGTTCGTGAAGACACAAATCAACTTTTAACCAGTCTTTAACAATGGCTGTAGCTGATCTATAAAACATTTGCCTTTTCGAGATGTATGTTTCCGAGACTGTCAGGGTCTTTATGATCTTATGGCTGCGATGAAGTGATGTGATTTGCAGCCATGCTACAGTTGAATAGCTCCGATACTGCATTTAAACAGTCCATGGCTTTGTTCCTCTCCGTTCTTAGGCTTTTTCTGGAATGCCATGATTGATTGTAAGATGCCACCACCTATTTTTACAAGGATGATGTGAACCGTGTTTCTGACCCGGTGAATCCTAAAATTAGTTTGCAAATGGTGATTCCTAAGCTTCAGGATAAGCTTGTGCATGTTTTGGATACCTTTGCCAGCCTGCCAATTTCACTGGCAGTGGGTTGCACTCAGACTGCTTTTAAACGAGCAGCTCTATTGAACAACTGGAGACACATGACGTGTCTTTATCTGATGCCATACTGTATCCTCGCCAAGTCCAGAGAAGGTTCGGCTGCTCTGAGAATGAGAGAATTTTCATTGAAGACTTCTCCATAGGTTACTGGTTAGACCGATGCTGCACCCTTTTTTCAGAGTTGGTTCATCTCTTTGGTAGGTCACTTACAGGATTCAATGTTGTTGCAAAGCCTAAATGGTTTCTTGAAGGGCAAGATGTCCTCTTCGGTCTGAAAGACCCATTAGACAAGGTTAACATAACATTGCTGAGAGTAGAGGATTTCCTGTTAAGACTCAGTATTGGAGCCGTGGGGTTGTGTAGCCAGAGTTGCCGATCCAGTGACTACAAAGGAGATAAAAAGAAGTTTGACATCACATCACTCGAAAGAAGGAGAAGTTGCTGTTGATGAGGGGATAGATCTGAAAAGGAGCCTAAAAGGGCTCTCTCAAGTATTTGACTCTGAAAGCTCAAGAATTAACCAGCAACATGTGACTGAGAAGGCTCTTATTGAGTTGCTTCTTCCGTGCATGGACCAAAGCTCTGAAGAATCCCGCAATACCTTTGCAAATTGTTTGATGAAACAGTTAAGTAATATTGAGCTACAGATAAGTGCTGTTACCGGTGGAAGTAAGCCGGTGGGAAGTAATCCTCCTGGAGTTGAAGGTCAGACAACTAAAGTAAATACCAGGAAAAGTTTGAGAGGTGGCAGCCCTGGATTAGCAAGGCGACCGACAGTTGTAACAGATTCTTCTCCACCATCTCCTGCAGCTCTACGTGTTTCAATGTCGCTGCGTTTGCAGTTACTGATGAGATTTTTTCCTATTCTTTGCGCCGACAGGTATGTGAAGAAGACTATATTGGTGTGTTAAATATCTGCCTCTTTGCAATGTTCTACATTTGAGTACCTTTTTTCCTGAATGATTTGAGGATTATCTTGTTAATCATTAATAGAAGAAAGGTTTAATAAACAATAAATACAACAAAATATTTTTACTAGGTGTAGTTGAGTACAGATTTCAAATAACTTCATAACTTCTGCACCATGTATTTTATGTTCAACAGATAGCCAATCTAGATATAAATAGTTTTTAATGGTTTAAAATAGAGATCATGAAAAATGTGGTGTTTCTTTTAATTTCAAAAACATAAGGTCCTCTATTATATGATGTATTATAATGATACAGTGCTGGTAGTGATAGTTTGTTTCTTGTATCAATTATGCAATAGATTTGAGCATTGGATTTTGGTGTTGAAATCTATTAAGTCAATTAATTTAGAAGTGAACTCATGGTTATTGTGCTATGAAAGCATTTGTTTTAGTTTTATGTAAGTGCTTCAACTCTTGCATACTAGAGTATGGAGACAGTTCATCAGTTCTGTCTGCCTTCAATTTTGCAGGGAGCCATCTGTGCGGAACATGAGACATTTTTTGGCCCCCGTAATTCTTCGTCTCCTAGGTAGCCGGGTTGTGCACGAGGATGCAAATATTTTGACAAATGCCGTACATTCTAAGAAGGATTTAGAGTCATCTTCTGAAGCTGCTTCTGCTGCATTCGTAGACTTTTCTGCTGAAGGTCTATTTGATCGTTTGTTGTTAGTTTTACATGGGTTGTTAAGTAGTTATCCTCCTAGTTGGCTTAGGCTGAAACCTGTTTCAAAGTCTATCAATGAACCTATGAAGGAATCTTCTGGCTTTGACCGAGAATTATTGGAGAGTTTGCAGGTTTGATCTTTCACCCTGTGGATGTATTCAGCTTTTGGTTTAAGTTATTTATCCCTTGCTGATAACAAGACATTTTAGACTAACTTTACTTTTTATTTCGCCATTAAGAAAGAAAAAGATTAATTTTACTTTTGGAGATCAACACTAATCTAAGTTAGCATAAGAAACTTGTTAGAGCAAGTGAAAGAATCCAGCACTAATAGTCTATAGCCTTACTTGGCTAATGATCTATTTATTATTGATGCAGAATGACATGGACCGTATGCAAGTGCCTGATACTATTCGGTGGCGTATCCAAGCTGCAATGCCTGTACTTTTTCCCTCTATCCGGTGCTCTTTCTCCTGCCAGCCTCCACCGGTTTCAATTTCTGCTCTTGTTTCAGTTCCAGGCTTTAACTCTAGTAGTTCAGCTAACCCTCCTAGGAACCCGGTTCTATCAAGGGTTGCAGCTAATGCATCATCAGGGAAGTCAAAACAACAGGACAGTGAATTGGAAATAATTGATCCTTGGACCCTTTTAGAAGACGGCGCTGGTTCTTGCCCTTCTGCAAGTAATACTGCTAGCATAGGAGGTGGTGACCACGCTAATATTCGGGCTGCGAGCTGGCTTAAAGGAGCTGTAAGAGTGAGAAGGACAGACCTCACATATGTTGGTGCTGTGGATGATGATAGTTGATTAACAATATTTTTTTATTGGTTTTGGATTGGAATATGCAAACCCCTCAGCAGGTGCATTTTTATGCCATTTTGTGCTTGCCCTTTTTAAGTTAAAGGGAAGCTGAGGGGCACTATTTTGAAAAATGGGTGAAGGGATGTCCTCACAGCTCATCCAATGAGCCTGGTCTGGTTGACCCCTGACATGCTGATCACACTTTCTGGCACAGTTCAGAAAGGGTTTGTTGTATATATAGGGATGACTGTTTTAGTACCAGTTGATCATATGTCAAGTGGTATATGTAGCTGTGTCATGTTCATTTATGTCAAATGCATACTTGTGTGATGACTGTGTATGTATCTTTTAGAGACACAAGCACACACAAGGGCACTCAACCATTGTTTTCTTTTTATATACATTTAGATTATCAAAGTTATGTGCTTGATCTGGATGAGCATCAGAATCAATGAATTGTTGTAGCATTCAATTATTTCCTGGCAAGTCCAGTGGTGATAATGTCATTTCTGCCTGAGTTTTATCAGGAAAAGAATTATATACGCAGCTTATCGGTTAAGCAAAACAAGAATGTCTTTAATAACTTAGTTTAATTGCAGTTTTAGTCTTTATATTTTTATTGATTCACGAATTTGGTTTCTCTATTTTTAAAATCAACAATTTTGGTTTCTCTCTGATCTTTTATTTAAAAAATGATGACATGAGATATTTTAAATAACGTGACATATGATACGATAACGTAGAATAACTAACATCTATGAAATTGAAATAAAATGTTAAAAAAAAAATTAAAAATTCAACTTTGAATTTTTTTGCATTTCAATCTAATTAACGACAAATAATTAATGTATGTAGATAGTTTTATATCATAAAATTATATGTTATATTATTAAAAATATGTTAAATTGTTATTTTTTAGTTTAAAAAAAATAGGTAGAGATAAAAAAAAAATTAAATACAGAAACTAATTCCGTGAACTCCTAATAATAATGATACTAAAATTACAATTAAGTCTAATAAGTTTTGTTTAACTATCCCGAGCTCGTTTGTTAAAAAGATGAGTATTTAAATTTCTCATAATTTTTTTTAACTGAGATTTTTTAAAACTAACATTAGAAAATTACTAAAATACTCTATCATAAAATTAATATAATATTCATTTTTGTCGAAACTTATTGGATGATCAAATTTCAAAAAATATTAAAATAAAAAGTAACTATAAAAATCTCTTTGAGAGGTATTTTGTTTTTCTTTTTTAAAAATGAGTTTTAACTATCGTAAATTTTTTAATAATAAATATATAAATTATTGAATTTAAAATTATTTTTTTATATTACAAAATGGAGTCCAAATAGTTTTTACTTTTTTTTTTGAGAAGTCATGGTGAAAAATCATTAATTGAGTTGAATTTGAAGTCCTCAAATTTAACAAACTGACATCAATCATGTTTCTATTCCAGAATTACAAAAAATTGGACAATAAACTTTACATCTACTGTATGATTTATAAATACGAAAAAATGGTTCACCATAAAAGTTGTCAACTTTTGCCGATTATAAAGATATATTTTGTATCAATCTGAGTAGTGTCTAATATTGACTACCATCATCATAAGTGGACTTTGTTGAACAATTAACTTGTATACAAATCAAATCGAATCAAAACAAACTACAGTACTGTAAATTGCAATTTGAGGTGATTCCATTACACCAAACGAAACCATAAATTAATTAAAAAAAATTGAGTTTATGTAATGTATAAAAGAGGTTATTTTATTTATTAAACTGCCTTTAACAATAATCGAGAATGGAACTTTTAATTAATTTATTTTAGTTAATGATCTTAATTCTATACAAGTACTCCCTCAATTAGATAAGATAAGTAGTTAGTTTAATAATATTTTCTTTTTATAATTCATTAATCAGTTATAAGTTGATTTTGATAAGGAATGTAAGTGGTTATCCATCTTATATATAATTCTTCAGTTGTAATCTTTTGTTTAATTAATGAATGAGATTATTTAAAAACTTTTTATTTTACTCTTTTTGTAATAATCTTCATGTTAAAATGAATGTCGCTTAATATTTTTCATACATTTTAAAAGATATAATAATTAAGAAAGAGAATAGTCATTTTATCAAAATATTCATATGAATAATTGGTTGATTTTCACATCATAAAGTAGAGAATTATTATTTAAAATAATATATATATATATAATATATAATATATAATAATAAGTAATAATTGTGATAGGACAGTGACATTTATTTTAAAATAAATTTTTTTTGTTAAAGTGATAGTCATTTTAAAAAGAGAGAGTAACACTGATACTTCCATGATTACAGTGTAATAGTAGGTTGGATTAGACCGACTGAACTAAGCCATACCAAACTAAGTTAGGTTAGACTGATTAAACCAAATCACACCAAACAAAAATGAATGTGATTTAACTAAACCAATACAAGAACCTTACTACACAGACCAAACAACACTAACATATTAAACTGATATATAACAAAAGTTAGATTAAAATTAACTGACATATCAAAGACCAAAAGTATGGTTGAACTAAATTGAACTGATGGAACAACCAGAACTAATCAAATAATACCAAAAATGTTCAACATAATGCGTTTTAAAATTTAGATATTTCTATGTTTATCTGCCTCTGAGCGGGTCAAATCGCTGTGGCGGTAAGAACTTGTGTTTAATTAGAGCATTTCCTAATTCACCTATCCACTGGCGTTTTTTTCATTATATAATAATCATGTTTTTTAATTACCCAGAAAATTGCACTAATCTTGACACCCTTTTGTCAAGGTTTTTGTTTATATTAATGAACTTATCTTTTTTCAGAAGAACACACTAAAAAGCTGTACAGGGCCAAAATTGTATGCAATTATAGTACTGATTATATTAATAAGGACTTACCAATCAGGAGATTATTTTTCCCTCCGTAC
The DNA here is from genome assembly GCA_002896235.1 of Cicer reticulatum. NCBI lineage: Eukaryota > Viridiplantae > Streptophyta > Magnoliopsida > Fabales > Fabaceae > Cicer > Cicer reticulatum. The sequence goes on from PGWS01005439.1 coordinate 11,522, forward strand.
CAGGAAACAATTTCAATCCCCCCCAAATATTTAGTCATCATGGACACCCAGAAGCTTATATATAGATCAATTTCCCAAAGCAAACTTATGTTTTTGGGTCCTGGTCTTTTGAACTCCGCAAGCCCCTTTTGCTTCCTGACTTTGTGATATGGTTAGAACAACTCTCTAGAGGAAGACATGCCTTGATTAGAAAAACAACCCTCTAGTGAAGACGCTTCTAACACTCTGTCAAACTGAGTTCACAAACATATCGAGGAAACTGGCTATCTTGCATGTTTTACACAAGAATGGACATTGAAACAGTGTCACCCTGGCCTAGATTAGTTTGGGAACCTACCCTTCATGCCACAATTATCAAACTATTACTTCTGTCATCACTCTTAGGCCCCCATATATATTGATCATGATTCAGGACAAAGCTCAAACAAGTAAATTAGATTGAATGATCATACATACAATCAAACTAAGACATTAGTAGCTAAATAACTTAAAGATCATTGCATATCAATCAAGATAAAAACCATCTTTCTCAAGGACAACCCCAAATACTTAAGTAAGTGAAGAACTATGTTCTGATATGAGAGGATACTAAGTGTAATTTCATTTACATGACAAGCTTGGATAGTGGAAAAGACCAATAATATTCAAGTACCATTAAGACTAGAGAGGAAAAAAATAGTTTATTCAACAACAATGCTGAAGTATTTAAACACAGTTATAAGATAACTACTACATAATTTTTTCTTCATGAAGTTCCAAGTTCCCTGTTCAAATAATCAATAAAACATTCTTTTAGGCACTAATCTTGCATCGGAAAGAGGAGGCCTTACCCACTCAAACTAGTTTGCTCCTGTCAATTTTAATGTCGTAACGTCGCAAACCTACGAAGCTCCGGCAAACCAAACCGATCTCGAAGATTGATGGAGGCAAATCTTTTCCCTACATGAAATAGCATTGCTCGGAAAACATACCCAAGTGCACGAGACTGTGCTTCTGCTATAGCATTAGTAGACACTCTTGTGTGCTTTATTCCAACTCATAAGAGAATTTGGCATCGGAAAACCGCGAAAGCTTGAGTCGGCAATTGTTGGTATGCATTATCTTTCACATCACGCGTTTTCGAGTCCACCTTTTTAGTTTATGTAATCGACCGACAAGCATTCACCTGACGGGGAAACGCGCAGACAGAAAGCAGAATCACGCGATTTCAACTTCAAACAAAGTGAGAATCCCATCGGTTTCTTCTATCGCGGTATCTCAAAACCTCCTCACCAAAGTCTTCAAATATCAAATCATCATAATTAACTTCAACCTCTCTCCGTACCGGTCTCGATTCCATCTTTCTACAATCATTCCTCTTCAAACATCGACAGTAAACCAATACTAGTATCTAAATCCCCTGGCAGCACCCGCGCCAACACACCATAGCTCGTATCGATACCTTAATATTATTATAAAGAATCGAGTATAATAATAGTATTCTTTTTGATAAATAAGACCTATCGAACTTACTAGACCTAAATAACACCTCTTAAATTCTTCTCCGATGCAATGTTCGCATAAACTTTGATTCGGATCGAGATGCAAATAAATCTTTCATCAATTATTCTTACTTGTTGTTTCAATTCTAATGATTCTTTGAGAGATTCAGCTAAACTTAATGCAGCTTTGGATTTTCCACTACAGGGTTGACCACAAATTACAACAAGTGCCATTTCAAAATTTAAAATGAACACTACCTGCAATATATTAATAATAAATTAATACATACGTAATAATTATAAATTCTAAGAAAGAAAAACCACCATCAAATATGAAAATCCGGAGAAACTAATTTGAACTTATACGATAGGTTTATGTTGTGAATTGCGGTGCGGAGTGGAGCTGTGATATGCTGAGACGCGATTCTATGGTGCGGACGCAAATTGTATCTTCTGATGTGATACAGAAGAGGGGAAGTTGGAGTTGCTAACTGGTTGCGGCGGGATTCCTTTCGACGACGAACACGTCCGGCTGCGTTTTCCGGCGAGATTTTGATTCTTGAGTATTATTTTTTAGGGTTATAATTTAATGGTTGAACTAAAATGTTTTTTTTTTCTTTAGTGAATGACGGGCCTAAGTACAATGGGCTTGGGATTAGAATCTAGTGAATGATGGGCCTAAGTACAATGGGCTTGGGGTTATTTCATCTCAAAAAATTCAATAGGTTGTAATTGTTTATATATTAAAAATATATAATAAGAAATAAATTATAAATAAAATATTTCGAATTTTGTTCTTTAGTAGTAATAAATTTCAGTCATTAGATATTTGAATAGTAATTACTATTTTAAATTATATTATTAAGTTAATAAAAAAATCTCAAGAATGAATTTTTTGAAACAATTTTCTTTCTCTTTTTGGTTTGTTTCTTGCTACTTCAACTATGACTACTAACGCTTCCACAATTAATTATCTTCATCCACCAATTTATCATCGGCTACTTAGAGCATCTCCAACGCTGAACTCAATATGAGTTTATTAAATGGAGCCCACCATGCCACATCTTCTTGAAATAACTTATTCATTTTTTACTTCAACGATGACCTCAGAGGTTCATTAGATAGGGTCCACCACTAATCGTGATATATTTATTATTATACGTAAATTAATTATAAAAAAAAAGGTAAACGTGAAGTACCATTCCTTATAAAAAAAAAAGGTAACCGCGACGCGATGAAGTACCATTCCTTTTTGACAGTATCGTGATGACACATTGGCACAACTCCAACAGTGAACTCTCTTCCAGCTAGAAGGCATATCCTAACCATTTGTGTAAGTTGTTTAATTTAATTATTTATACATATATAGAATACAATATATGCTAAATCAATAATTTGTAAATATTATATCTATTTCTAAGGTCATTAGAGGATGCAAACATTTATCAACGATAAATTAGAGATTTTTACAAAATTGAGAACAATAGAAGCTAAGTTCAACTTAGAAGAGAGGCTCTTACTCAAGAAAATCCTAGTTTATGCATTACGATTCTAATTTTTATTTTCTATAAATACATATTGAGATGTTTATCTAAACTTACCCTACAATTTATATTCAATTAACTATTAAGTTTGTTTGAATTAACTTATTGAAAAGTTTATCTAAACTTAATCTATAGTTTATAATTAAATCAGTATTAAATGACTTCTTGTTTACAAATTACCAATTGAACAAGACTGAAAAGACCATTGTCACTTCAAACAGCAAAAACAATTGAATTAGTCAAAACTTTAATTTACTCCGAAAAATTGGCCATATCGTCTCAGATCAGATCAGTGTCTCATCCCATTACACTTTCTGATATGAAATGGAGGCTGACAAAATTATCTTCATTTTCTGCGGGATTTGAATAATAAAGACTGCACAATCTATGGCTTATCAATTATCTAGTGCTAGAGTGATGGAACCAAGAGCCTTTCACACTGCACAATCTTTGTCCATATTCAACATTAAATCCTTCAAATCCACAGCATTACAAACATGCCTCCCAATGTAGCTCCATGAATACTTGAGAGGTCTGCACGATCAACCACCCTTTGTATATTGTTAGAATGTTGGTTTTCACATATCAGACACAGACCAAAGATAAGCCTCTTTGTCTTTGGCTTGTCTCTCATTTGATCTCTTGAACATTCCTTTCTCGAACCCTATAAGCAGGGAAAGAGCTTAAGTCAATAATCTATGTGAAAATGTGAATAAAAATACAAGTAAAAAAATATGGTTAATATGAAACTAACCATTACTACGATCAACACCATCCCAATGTCGTCCCGGCCTTATCCCGTACCGATTTGGAGCAGCATCTAAACCTCTCTTTAACCAGCTATGATCTGGAATATCTTGAGGAACAACAAAACCAGATTCCTTCATTTTCTCATTGTCCCCCAAGTTTGGGAGAACAGGCTCTGGATACTTTTTCTACAAAAATTATAATTGACACAAAAAACATATTAGAACAGGTCAAACACCTTCATCATAAGTGTCCAGCAGTAAGAGTTGAATCGCATTACCTTTACTAGATGTGCCATAGGATCACCCCATCTTACCCTCTCCTTCAACAATTTGTCAAGTTCTGGATCGTCTCTAAAAGAAACCAACAAATTCATTATAAGAGATAGGTAAATGAGGCGGAAAAAGAAACCTTTTTCAATAACATTAACTCACACAATAAACACCAACATCAGGACTTTGTTTTCTAAAGCGACTTTCAGTAACATATTAATCATTTTATACATAAACTTCCATACCGTCACACAGAAAATTAGGTCTGGTGCACAGTGTGATAGACTCGTACATATGAACGACAGCTATTAAGAATAAGATAAATCAACCATCACCACTCTTAAGTCAACGAAATGGATTAAGAAAACTCTACTAAGGAAGGCTACTACTAACACGAGAATTAATAAGCAAATTGATCGATTACTTTCTCATAGGAAGTAAAGACTGCCATTCGTTTCATAAAACAAATCTAAACCAATTTACCCAGCCTAAAGCCTAGGTGCCAAAATTTACTGAGTGAACGCCAATTGGTTGTCTACAATCAAGCTCTAGTTGCTGGCATGATATATGATCAA
>PGWS01005441.1:0-13189 GCA_002896235.1 Cicer reticulatum
GTTCTTCATGTGTATATTTTTATTACTTGGTGGTTCAGGTTTCTAGTGTGCAATTAAGGGATGATCTTTTATCAATGTTAGTTGCTGGTCACGAGACCACCGGATCGGTGCTGACTTGGACACTTTATCTTCTAAGTAAGGTATTATATATTGTTTTGGATTTTCCTTTTAATTAATCATCCAATTACAGATTTCTTTCCCCTTAGTCTTCAAAGCTAATCTAGGTGTGATTGTAGAAAGTTGTGAACTTTTAAAACCAATTTAATGTGGTTTAAAAGAATTGTTCAATGACCTCATAACATTGTAATTTCTTTCAGCTTTGAGAATGATTCATGGACTTTGTGAACTTTTATCCATTCTTATTTTTTAATTTATATGTCTCTATTTATGTGTTATAACATATGACTGTTAGCATTGAGAAAAAACAAAACAAGAGCTCCATTATAGTCTTCCCCCTGTTAATTAGTAGTTCTATTTATGCAGGATTCTTCCTCATTGGCGAAAGCGCAACAAGAGGTTGACAAAGTTTTACAGGGAAGGCGTCCTACCTATGAAGATATTAAAAATCTTAAGTTCTTGACGCGTTGTATTATCGAGTCGCTCCGGCTCTATCCACATCCGCCGGTAGGTTGCTATACCAAATTTCAGTATTAATGTCTTTTCGAGTTACAAAATATTTTGTAATATATATTGTGTATGATGGGTCTAAACTTATGTCTAGCTTCTTGTTATGGAAAAAGTTAGATTGGTAAAATAGAAAATCAATAGATAAAACTAATGATACGACAACCAGGTTTTGAGAGTAAAATTTGTCGATTTAATGATCTTATTTGCTAAAAATTCTGAGAATTATGACTTTCGCAGCAGGACCTTAGGATACAGGTGACATTAAGAAACTACGAAGAAAATTACAACAAAATTTAGCTTGTAACTACTACTGTGTTTGATTATCTATTAGGAATTATGCTATAAACGCACTCTCTAACACACTTTTTTCAACACAAACTCTTCTATTGTTTGAATTTCATATGAATCCAACTAAATTTATGTGGAGCCTACATGATTAATAGGATCTGTTTGAGTTTCAACCAATAAAAAAGAGTTAGCACTCATCATCTATGTAAACTTAATAATTTTCTTTGTGAAATATCTTTGACTAATTTTATTGTTTCCGATGGTTTTATACAACTTTATGTATCCTAAGGTATTGATAAGAAGAGCTCTAGTTCCTGATGAACTTCCGGGTGCTTACAAAGTCAATGCTGGTCAAGATATTATGATTTCTGTGTACAACATACATCGTTCTTCTGAGGTATTACTTGATGCTCTTATGTGAAAAAAGGTTTCTTTTATGGGTCAAATGTAGCTTCTTGGTTTGAATGTAGCCAACACTTTATAAGACCCTCCCTCTTTTCGAGTAGTTGATTTCTACCATTGTCAACTATGTGACATGATAGCTATATGTATTGCAATCATGGTTATGATAATAGATATGAAGACAGCATAGACCCTTTGATATTATGTTTTTCTTTGTATTTTTTAATTGAATATTTTATAATGGTTAGAACCTGTTCAATTTCATTTCAAAAAGAATATTCTGTCTTCTTGATTTTCCCTTTCTGTTTTAAAGGACAGGAGGAAAACAGAGAAAAAGAATATCCTGTTTATTTTTTTTTTTTTGGTTTTTGGTATAGAAATAAGTGTATCATTAAAAGCAATTTGATGTTATCATTGTTCGGATGATTAGTTTTTCCATTCAGAGGTTGCTTTGTTTTAGATTATTGATGTCACACAAAATTACATGTCCTATCTTTATGCTATGATGAGGCGATTGAGAAATAATGTGATGCATACATTATTTCCATCTTAGAATTCATGTGCATTGTTTATTTGCTTGTCATTTTGCTAGATTGAATCTAATATGCAAGATGTCACACTTGCACATATTATTTCTCGTTATCAGCTCACTATTTTGATCTATTGTATATATATTTCATTATGATTTTGCAAGGTTTGGGATAGGGCTGAAGAGTTTTTGCCAGAAAGATTTGAGTTGGATGGTCCAGTGCCAAACGAAACAAATACAGATTTCAGGTCTGCATTAGAGAGTATTTTTAGTTTGTATATCCTATGGAGTATTTTTATTTGTATATTCTAGTTTACTCAGATTTATATGAGAATCAAAACATGTTACAGATTCATTCCATTCAGTGGTGGGCCTCGCAAGTGTGTCGGTGATCAATTTGCTTTATTGGAAGCCACAGTTGCTCTTGCAGTGTTTCTACAGAACATGAACTTTGAGCTGGTCCCTAATCAGAATATTAGCATGACAACTGGAGCAACAATACATACAACAAATGTAAGGTTATCTATTTATGTCTTCTTTGATATGTGTAATTATAGAACTTTATCAACTTAGTCCTCCACATTAGCAATATTTCGCAATAATGATTAAAATTGCAAAATGTTAATCAGGTTTGCCCCTCTTACTAGGTCTGTTATCAAATGTATCCTTCATTAGTTAATATTATTTAGTGTCAAATGCATGGAGAACTATGCTATGCTAAGATTAATGAAAAAAAGAACTATATTGATATTAATGGAGGGACGAACTTGATTAAGATTTTGTAATCTCATAGATCATTTTGGAATATTTATAACATGGAAAACTACGTGATATTGTCCTACAATTTTAGGAACCAAATTTGGTATTTACTCATTATTTTAGTCTTCACCAGTGTCATGTTTTTCTTTTCATTTTGTCAAAAGTGGAAAAAAGAATATTTTCATTTCCTCACTTTATTATTATGATGATTTTCTTATTATCAAACAAAGGGAAAGACATCTAATTAGTACATTTTACTCTGAAATAATATGATTTTGTTTTTGCAGGGCTTGTACATGAAACTGAACCGGCGGTTGAAATAGTCGACATTCATCTTCATTTATTTATTTAGCAAATCAAATTCTCATTATGATTTTCTCATTTCTGCTATTTCATATACCACAAGTTATGCAGTAAATATGTATTTGATAGAGAAAGTATTTCCAACAGTCTAATCATTTCTTCATATTTTATAAATGTTGTAAAGTGTTGCTGAATGACAAAGTTAAGAAGTAGTGCAGTCAAGTTTCAGCTACAAAACTGTTATACCTAATTGCGAGATTAATTAAATACATCTATTCATTAAGACTCGGTGCATTTTCAGGAGTGTCTTATTTTTTGTCATTGTTCCTTGAAAATAATGTGTTCTATTCTACTTCTTTTCTTGAAAATTTTTACTCTGTACCCTATTATCATTCAGACACACTAAATGAAAACCCATTTACTGTGTTTTGTTTCCTTTAAAAAATCACTAAAAAATAGAGTTACCAGTAAATTGAATTTTTAGTTTTCTAAAAGATAAATATGTTTTAAAAAATTTAAAATTTAAGTTTTTCAAAACATTTTTGTAATTTAAAAATCGGAAAAATCTTAAAATTAAGGTTTCCACAAGTTTTGTAAAACACAAATTTAATTTGGTGGGATAGAAATATTTTTTTCTTTTTGTTTAGATTAGTCTTCTATTTAATAAAAAGATAAAATTAAATGTTTGGGTAGAGGTATAGCAAAAGCACATAGTAAAAAATTTCTTTGCTTATGTCTTGTTAATTTTACATTGTTTCAAGTTTGTATCCATTTTGTTTAGGTGATTGATCATCCACCCTTCAATATTTGGGTAGAATGTGTAGTTGAATTGGAACGTTCGGTAACAGTATTCATCCCAAAAAACCACTATGGGATTGGAGATTCCGGTCATTTCTAACTGGGCGAAACTCAGACTTTTTGATAAAACACCGAGAAGCCTCTGCAACTCCCATTTGTGAAAGATGGCTTTTGTACCTTCTCAGTTAATCTTATACCCTTTTAAACTGTTAAAAACTCAATTATTTTTAAAAGTTTAACTAACTGAATGGTAAAAAAAATTACTTTAAAATTTCACCTCTTCAACCAAATATTCGGTTCTTAAATTTTTTCTATTAAAATTCGGTATACAAATATTCACTATCAGAAATTTTGTATTTCAAATTTTCATAGTATAATTATGTTACCAGAAATTTCTTATTTCTAGTAAATTATGTATAATACCAGACATTTGTGCCATAAATTTCAGGTAGTTATATTTATCTGAAAATTAGAAAATTTCGGTAATTGCATTTTCTTTACTGAAAATTTCAAATTTTTGAAATATCTGGTAGTTACGCTTATCATACCAGAAATTTCAATTTTATAAAATATCCGGTAGTTACTCTACTTAACCGAAAATATAAAAAATCTAGTATGTTATTTATTTTGAAATATGAACGAAAAAACACAACTAATATGTGAATTTTTTTTTATAATAATAACATAAGACCAGATAATAATAATAATAATCAAGAGTAAATTATATTAAAAATACAAATAAATAAATTGAACAACAAATACATAAATTAAAGAAAAAAATACCACAAATTGAAAAAAAAAATATAATTCAAATTTTGATTATTATACATCATTTATTATATTGATTCCATACTATTTATTTAATTATTATTATTATTATTAATTTTTATTTATCAGACCTAGAAAAAAAGTAGAGAAAAGTTGTTATAATATAACAAGTCATTTGTTTTTAGAATCATATTGCATTTTCAAACTGCATTTTTTTAATATTTAAATTTAATTTAATTTATTTTATTAATGTAAATAATAAGAATTTTTATTTTTAATTTAATTGTAATTATTTTAAAAATAAAATATTATTAATAAATAAATATATTAAATTGCGAAAAAAATACATCAAATGGTTGACTAAATGTGCCAAAACAAATAACGTGTCCCTAATATTTTGCCGATAAAATAACAACATATTTTGTTTACAACTCCATGCTATTTTTATTGCGAATATTTTATAAAATAACAACTTATTTTCTTAGCAACTCCCTCATATTTTTTATTCTGATCTAATAAACAAAAAAAAATTAAATAATAATAGTAAGAATATTAATTAATATGTAAATTAAAAAATAATTAATAAAATATTTAAAAAATATAAAATTTTAATATATAATTTAATTTACATATTAATTTATTATTATATAATATAATACTTATATTATTTTATTATTTCATTTATTAATAATATTTTTGTTTTTTTTAAATATTATAATTATTTTTTATGTGCTTTTAATTAATAAAAACAATTTTTTGGTAAATTTGTAAAAATTACTTGAAAATTCCCGGTGAACATCCCAAAAAATATGTCAAATTTCAGGTAGTTAAATAAATCAATACCAAGAAAATTTCAATTTTATTGAATTTCCGGAAAGTATCCACCGTGTATAAAAAAATCCACCTAAATTTACTCGGGAAAAAAAAAAAAATCAACAGCACTTACTTTCCTGAAAACTACAACAATGTGGGTATGAGAGAATTTTTTGATTTTTACAGTTTTGTTAAAGGTATTTTGAATATTTCAAACCTAAAATTTTTAAATAAAGAGTATAGAGTTGATTGAGGGAGTACAAAATACAACTTTCCTGTTTATTAGAAAGCCCCGTTATCGTTTGGCCTTATGGAATTGAATCAAGCTCAGGTTGGTCAGCCCAAGCATACATAAAGCAACACCATAAAGTTGGCTTTGGTACCCCTAATTAACCTTATACTTCAAATTGTTAAAAATTCAAAATTATCTTTAAAAATTTCATTGACTGAATGGTAAAAAAAAAATTACTTCAAAATCTTACCCTCTCAACCAAATTTCTAGTATGTAAAATTTTTCATTAAAATCCGGTAAACAAATATTCACTACCGGAAATTTCGTATTTCAAATTTTCGGTAATTACATTTACCTTACCGGAAATTTCAAATCTCTGGTAGTTACATTTTTCTTACAGGAAAATTCAATTTTTGAAATATCTAGTAGTTACATTATCTTACCAGAAATATCAAATTTTTGAAAATAATCTGGTAAGTTATAATCTACTTAACCGGAAATTTCAAAAAAACCGGTATGTTATTTAGTTTATTTATTTTGTTTTTATTTTATTTTTTAATAGGGATAAAAAACACAAACCAGTTATGTATAGATTTGACTGAACATTGCAGCAACTGATCAAAATTTTTGAAGTCACGAGAAGCTGTCATATCTGGGCAAGAGAGGTCAGCCGATAAAATCGAGTAGCAATTATCATTACTCGAATCTGCTGTAGAGACCGAAAAGAGAGGAATGAAGTCAAAATTAATTATTGGTTGATATAGGTGGGAAAATATAAGTCATAATAAGAGTAACACATGTACTTCAACTCAAAAGGTGTGGTTGCCATTCAAACTTAGATAAGACCATTGAAAAATGCTAAATGTTGGATTATTAGTTTAATGTGTTGAACTTCACAACCGTTAGTTAATGGTTACTTTGAGAATAATGCATTTATACACGCTTAAAGAAGAAGAAGATAAAAAAGTATGTTGACGGCTGACAAAGTATCAATGTTGCACCGAGAACACATACTTGTCATCTTTGAGAGATCGGATAAGAAGAATGTGACAATATCTACCAAATTTAAGCGACGAAACACATACAAGAAAAAATTGAAAGGACCTAAAAACTGATAATGCAACTTTGCTGAAGTTACTTGAGTTGAGAAGTATGCTTGTTGAAGTAGGACTCATGGAGACTCCAACTTGTGAGGGACATGTTTTGGACGCACCCAGACTCCAAACTTGTGGAAAATTTCTTCTTGTATTGATCAGGATAGCACCTACAAATCAAACAAGTATAGGTTACCATCTGTTTGAAGCTGTTTGTATAACTTCAACTGGATTGTACATTTAACGTTGCATTGCTTATATGGATTCTGAGCGTAAAAAAAAAAACTTATGTTGGACATTGGAGAATTAAAAGAGTTGTTTGTTTCAATACCTCATTTCCTCAAGTGATCGTGACTGATAGAGAACTTGCTTTAAATGAATGCAATGTGAAGTTGTATTTCCATCTCAACAACTTTACTTTATCAACTTCATATTAAGAAAAATATTGGAGCCAGGCAAACAATAAATATTAAAGAAAGATAGCATGAACCCATTGATTGTGGGTAAAATTGTTTATTGTTCTGGAGAGAAGGAGTCATGAGGAACTTTTGCAAAGTGTTGAGCAAACAGTGTGTGATAATAATTTCTTTGACTAGTCAGAGACACATAGTTGAATCCTCATAAGGAAAAGATTTGTGAAGCATGGGCCAATCGAGTATTGCATCTTAGGGAAATACTACGACCAATAGGACGTCATAAAACCTTGCCATTTGTTATTATTAAACTTATATAGGATTACAACATGCATGATAGAATTTTTTTGAATAATATCAAATATTTCTTATGTTGAATATAGGGTTGAGCGCGCTCATTGGTCATTTGAAGAATTTGCAACCACAGTAAAAGAGATTTCTGTAGGCATTGAATGGTATGAATGACATGTTGAAGTTCCAAATTATTAAGATAAAGGTTCATTTGAGATAAGTAAGGGCCGCAAAGGCATATACACAACAATCCATAAAATCTATGAGAAATTGACTGATTGTACCAAGGAAGCCTAGTTTGATATTGTTCATGGAATACAAAAGGGTCAGATATTTCGTAACGACAAAGCTGCGTGTTGTGTATACTTAGAAACACTCATGGATTACTATGTGCATGTGAGTTGGCACGATACAAGCTGAAGGTGTCAATCACATTAGAGTGTTGTTCGATCATATACGTTGGAGGAAATTACCATGAATAGGATCAGTGAGGAAGAAAAGTTGTTCAATGATTCAGAGTTGGACATTATATCAGAGTGATAATTTGCGAATACCATGGAAAAACTTAATGTTGCTAGAAGAAGATAATGAGAGAAAGTTGTATGAATTAGCATATCCAGAGATAACTACAATGTGTGTGCTCCACTTTGAGGATATAGATCAAACAAAAGGTGGTGTAAAGAGGAAAAAAGGCAATAAGCCGAAGGGATTTGACGTATATCGCGACCCTTCATACTTTGAGCATGTTGATGCATTTTATTTTGATAATGCAAGTACTCAAGTTTCTCAGCAAGCATCCAAAGAAGTCTCCCATCAAGCATCCAAACAAGTCTCCCAGCAAGCATCCAAACATGTCTCCCAACAAGCATCCAAACAAGTCTCCCAACAAACATCCAAACAAGTCTCCCTACAAGCACTTATGACGAGTCAAGTTAGAAAATGTTTCGATGAGTTTCCTCCTTTAATTTATCCATATATTGAAAACATAGTTAATGTTAAAACAAATGAAAACTATGGATATCATGCTATTGCTGCTTTACTTGGTCATAGTGAAGAATACTGGAGCATTGTACGTCAACAATTGTATACAGAGATTAAGTCTAAACCTGATTTATATGATGCATTATTCAAGGAAAGTTTGCAAGAAGTGACATACTTTTTAAACTTGTAACTAACGTTGAAAAACCAACCCAATGAGAAGTGGATGAGCATTCTTAGATATGGGTTATGTGATAGCAACAAAATATAATTATCGTTCTTGTTACATTGGCAAAAACTTTTGTTTAATTTTTTCTCATATTGAGGGTGCACACAAGGAGACCTGTCACGTGATCGTATTATCAAACATTAGTTTTGTTAATGGAAGAGTCATTGGGTTCAAGTTAAATTGAAATATACATCTCGTTACCTCCACTTGATGGCATTGGTAAAGCACAAGTAACAAGTCTCATCATGGGCTATAGCTATACAGGACGTCTACGTATCAACATTATGTTCTTTGCCAGATAGATTGACACTTTTGATTATATGTTGTTTTCAATTGTAACAAAATTTATTCAATATATATGTTGTTTTCAATTGTTAACAAAATTCATTCACATACTCTAAGATAGTCATATAAAACAACAAGTGCAGCTGGTCCCTGTGCCTCATTTCACCACAAGTATCAAGGTCTTGAAAAATAAACAAAATATTTTATAGAAACAAGGGTAAAACTTTTATAAGCTAGAATGGTACACTCTACCAAATGAAGTAGGTATGCCTCGCTATACAGTCGTATCGTCCTTCACGAAGTTGATTAAAAAATACAGCTTTCAACCACCAAAACTATATGAGGCACCTCTATTGGCCATAGTTTCAATTACAACTTCATCATGATCAACTCCCAATAACTCAACAGCAGCAGCAATTGCCAAATCTTCATTGACATTAGCGAAAGGTGTGAAAAATTCTCCATAACATGGGATGCTCAAAAGACCCTGACATCGTCAAGAGTAATAGTCATTTCACCAAATGGCAAGTGAAATGACAGTCTCTGCGTATCATCTTTCAGCAAAGCAGATATCAAATTATCGTCAATCATGTGCGAACTACATCGTTGTAGAGGACGTAATCCATATATAGTAATCCAATGATATATCTGAGTATGTAATACATATCTGATATCAATGAATTTGTCTTGCTTTTTTCCATTTGAATTTTTTTTAAGGCACGTCTATCCTGTTTAATTAAAATAACACACAATAACTTATAATCTAAATATACAATTATTTCATTAAAATCAACTTTGTAATAACCTAAAATCAACTTACGTGTATCGTAAAATCAACTTTGTAATAACCTATACTACAAATATATTAAAATAATATAATATGCTATATTATAATATGTAATGAAATAAATTATTTACAAATATGCCCATTCCACATTTTCACTGCAAATGATGGTCATAATACTTAAGGACAAAAGATCGTAAGGACCTCTAGAAAATAAGGTTGTTCAAGTTGCTGATGATGCTCGTGTTCAAACTGGTATTGTTGATCCTGTTCATCATTAAACGCATGATTGCCGGTGCTGTGATCCTGTTCTCCATCAAACGTAGGATCTTGCTCAAACTCATGCTGAATATTATAGTCATACGCCTACATTCTTCGTTCCTCTTTCTTCTTTTTCTCAACTGCAGCTCTCCTATTTGATTATGTAGGAGTCATACTCGAGAATGTTCAACGCATGTTTTGCTCCTCGGTCCTCACTAACAAAATAGAATGAAAAAATAATAATTTTTTTTTACAAATAATGAAAAGAAAACGTTCCGGAAATTTCAGTGACAGAATGAAATTTCGTGAACATCTCGGAAATTTGAAATTCCGGTGAACATCCTGAAAATTTGAAATTTCGATAGTTTGAATCAATACCGGAAATTTAATTTTGAAAATTGAGATAGAACAAATCGATTATAATCGATAAACACCCGAACAATTCTAAAATTAAATTAGTGTATCATGCATTGGTTCTCCTTTATCTTATCCTAGTTATCAGTCAAGTCTTTAAGGTCTTTATAATTATTATAACCATTTGATAGCAATAAAGCTACAACACCTTATTTAAGAAACATTATAGCTTTAAGTCAAAGAATACTTGAATATCTTGGTCTTTTCGATGAATTTTGAATTTATAGAATTCATCTTTAAAAATTAATAGTTAAAACAAAAAAGTGGTATTTATTGTTTAGTATAGTCTCATGATCAATTCATCTAATTTTTATTTAATAAATTATTTTAACGACTTTATCATTTAATTAAATAGTTAATCGAAAATTTTATCATTTAGTTAAATGAATAAACAACATAATTAATTCCTATCAAACAAGAAACCATAATTAATGTCTCATATGTTAAGGATCAATTTAGTCTATAAATAACTTCTTGTTAGAGTTTATTATGAATAATTCTTTGTTGGCATTTAATTCTATCCATCAAACTTCATTATTTATATTATCTTAATAATTACGTTGGAAACTAAGAATGTTCTTGGTTTGAGTGTTAGAAAATGAGAACGTTGAACGTTCTCCCTATTCAGTTTAATTCAAGTTAAGTTTGATTGCATGTAATCAACTAACCTAATCATTTGTTTAGTTAGTTGGTTAGGTAGAAGTTAGTTAGAAATATGTGATAAGCTATGTATAAGTAGCATGTTCATCTCTCAATATATACATACACATTCATATCATTCAGTTTCTTTTGGTTTACTTCCATTGCAACAGTTTAAACACGTAACATTGGTAATCCAGAGCAAGGTTTCGAACCGAGTGACCAAACACGAGTGAAGTGTGAGGATATAACACGAGTTAAGTGTTGAGGGATCAAACACAGTGAATTGAGAATGGGTTTATAGTGCAAAACAAGGAAATTTTCCCAGCCCATTATGCTAACATTTTGATGGAAAAGATGGGAAAGCATGGAGAGACATATTCGAGCATTGTTTGGATTTCGAGAAGTGTTAGAAATCCATAGAAATTTTTGAAGATCTGGAAGCTAATCCCAACAGAGGAGCAGAAGTTGAATTTTAAAGGGAGAGGACAAGAAGAAAGATTGCTATAAGACCAATTTCATTTCTTCATCATATGCTGATCACAAACCAATTTGCATAATTATGATGCAAGTAGTGCAGAAGCATGAGACATTTTGGAGAAATGTTATTCTGGAGGAACTAAGGTAAGTAAGTGAAATTGAATACCTTATAGAAACATTTCGAATTGGTTGCAGATGGAGGAACAAGAGAAGTTCAGATCTGATTTTCAGATTGATGAGCATCACAAATCAGATATTGAGAATATTTGTATCCCATGTTCCACATTGAGTCCTTAAGAGTGCAGGGAACTCTATAGCAAGAGAGTTGAGAATGGATGAAAGGAGGGAGTAATTATGTGAATATGCATTGATAGATGTTAATAGGAAAGGAGAAACCAACAAAGAAATGGAAGAAGAAAAAATTCAAGAAACCTGATGTCGAGTCTCAATCTTCATCAGAAGAGGGGCAATGCAAAATGGTAAATCAAAAGAAAGATCAAAGAAGTTTACAAGGAAGAAAGGTGCAATGTTACAATTGTGAGAAGTTCGAACACTTTACTAATGAATGTTGGCCTGACAAAGGAGGCAACCGAAAAAGAAATAAGAAGATGAAGCATGTGCTTCTCAAGAATGTTCTTCTTCAAACTCATATATAGTCTTGTTCATGGCTTCCACAAACGGAGAACGTCTCCATTTTCAGCCACAAAACGAAGAATGCTCTCCGTTTTCAGACATTTTTGACACATGTTGTTGATCCAAACAAAGCAAGGAATCTAATCAGCCTGAACTAGAGGAGTCTTGTGATTCTGTTGAGCAAGACCAAGATATAAGTTTGTTGTATTTGAAAGGTTGCTAATTCGGTCCGAGGCTGAGATGCAAGAGTTGAGGATGAAGCTTGATGATAAAAATTCTCTTTAATTGAAAAGCTAATGAATGAGGTGAGTCATTGTAGAGAAATCAAAATCAAATGCTTTGAAAAAAGTTGGCAAATGTCAAATGCAATTAGAAGCTGCAAATAAGACAGTGGAAATTGCTTTGGTTAAGGCACGAATGTTTTTAGAAGCTTATCAATCCTTAGCCTTAGAATTGGAACAATCAAAGGCTCAAGTAAAATCATTGGAGGAACTTGTGAAGAAAAGTTGAGGCTAATTTAGTCAGTGTTGATTACAAGAATGCACTGGAAGTTGTCAAAAGCAATGAGATAAACCCAAACTCAAAATCGAACTGTTTCGGTTAAAGCTGAAGCAGTGCAATTAAAAATGCGTTGGATTGTCGCTGAGGGAAGATGAAGATGGCTATGACAATGAAATTGGTGAAGATGAGATACTCTTCCAGAGAATTCCCACAGCGGAAAATCTATCTTGGGATGTTCCTGAGAGATAATGGAGAGCAAGTTTGGATTTTGGGAGTAATAACATGTCGTTGGATTGGATGTGGTTATGTTCTCATTGGAATCACATAGGATTGCGCTATTCGATGAACAACTTATCTGCATGGGTCCTTCTGTAACTAGAGTGGATCAGGGCCAAGCAAAATGGTTTTCAAGTGTCAAGCAAGCCATAGAACTTCAGAACTGTTGGGCTGGGTTAAAGATGTCTCCAAACATTGTGCACCATCATGGGAACCTTGTGAGGGAGCTTGATTTTTGTTAGTATGATATTTCCGTGGTAGTAAAGACCAACGAGGGAGGAATCTTTTTTTTAAAGTTGTGACGATCTCAAGAAAAAATGAAAAAAATGAAAAATGGATTCTAAAGTAGGCATGCAGGGCAATATTGAATTGCTTTCCAAGAGCTTGACTTG
>PGWS01005445.1:0-15486 GCA_002896235.1 Cicer reticulatum
CACAAAAATTGACCTTGGAGTCTTATCAGGAATCAAGTGGGTATGCATTTTCTGTGGGGGAGCATATGGAGGAATGGTAATTGAGCCCTCTTTCAAGCAAACATGATTCCTCTGTCCAAATGTTTGAACCAAGGTAGCACGGTGCAGCAGTGGAAGAATCCCTCTTTCAATTGCCTTCTCTTCCTGTAACAAAATAGTAATAAAATAAAAATTCTTGTTACATGATCTATGTGCAATTGTGCAGCATTGAAATTCTCAAAGTAGCACTAACAGTTATATGAACAATAAATTTTAAAAACGAATTATAAACTCATACTTGGTAATGAAAACATGCCCCAAAGTCATGAGGAACCACAAAGAAATGATCCGCTCCCTCTGTTCGGTTCCAGTACGGCCAGTTTGAAGAAATAAGCTGTATGACACTTCTCATCATTCGTGGCGATTTAAAGGGTAAAGGGAGGCCATTTGGTGTCAAGTCACAGGTTGTGTATACAGGGGTATAAAACCAATCAGCTTCTTCAGGATTAAGGGTTCGGACAGCGCTAGATAAGAGAAACCGGTGCATAAAGATCTCAGCAGCAAACATATGGGTCAGGCACCTTGGGTCCTTTTGCAGAATTTTCTTATTATATTTACTTGGAAGTTCATAGACAAAAACCTTCAACCTTCCGACCGGATCATCTTCTAATACATACCAATACAGCGCGCTACAATTTGTTCAACCCGACACAGTGCCTAGAATATTTAATAAATCAAATATCAGTTTAAAATATAATTTACATACTCACACATAATTTAATAGAAAATGCATTAGACTCCGTTGTATCCATCCAGAAACAGAATTTCTTTAATGCAATTCCTTTAAAGATAGAACACAAGACACGCTGTATAAACACCTTAAAACTCCAAACAAGCAACCAAGGATGTCACATCTGTTGTATGTACCAAATATCCTTCAAGTTATATATAATTGAGGATAACATATAATCAAAGCAACTCTATCAAGCTATGCAACTCTTCATATGTCCCTAAATGACCACACTGTGGTGAGATTTGATAGTTAGAGTCTTCCATAACATTTAAAAGACACAATTGTTTGGGAGAAGCGTTTATAATTTTGAGGCTAATCATTTTCCTTTACAGGATTTATGAGTTGTCAAAAGGAAACCAACAGTAAGTAAGGTGTTATAAACACAAATGTACGTTCAGAAGTTTGCAGTGTTTCAATTTAAATTTAATTATAAGTTCCTTGTGTAAACACGAAAAACGTATCTCGGAGAAAGAGGGGAATCAGTGGAATTGAATCAAATTTTGATTCCACTACAAAAAATTGGAAACTAGAGAGGCCATCTAAATAATCACCAGGTTTCAGCAAGAATTTATAAAAGATTAACCAATCTATTAAAATTAACAGAGCCTAATAGACTAAGTTGTGCCAATATTATAATCCCTCCGCGAGGTGTGTATGCATATGGATTTAGACCTTAATCTAGGAAATCTGCTAATGAGAAAACCACAAAATAAAGTTCTACCAAATTGTAGTACATATCTAATAGCCAGACTTGGCACTGAAAATTCGTATCTAATGCTCAATGCAGATTAGAAAAGAACCAATGTTTGTCAATGAAATTATAACATTTCAGGCTAAATATGTCAACATTAATGCAACAAATATCTAATATAAATCCCCCATAATTACCTCAATCAAAAGCAGATTATCAACACATATAAGAACTAAAAGAACATATAACATACTGGTTATCCATTGACACAGTATTTATTGTTCAACATCTTGCTGCTAAACAACTAACAAACAAAAATATAAATCATACGCAGCTAGATTATTTCATAGAATTTCTAGGGTTCCAGTACTAGTTGATTGTAATAAAGATTCAAGACCTAACAGAAAATAACCATCACAGAACTATAGAAATGCCAAAAAAAATAAAATCAGAAAAAAAATCCACCTGAAATTCTTTTCAGTGGGCTGATTCCTGTGAAGCCAACAGCATGATTGTAAGAGAAGAAGACAAAGAAGCCCCAAAAAACCATTTCCAAATACCCATTTTTTTTTTTGTTCCCCCAAAACAAAGAGAAATGTTTTGATGGGGAAGATGAAGGTGGTAGTACTACAAACAAGTTAATTATAAAGAAGTCAAATTTGGTCAACAGAAGAAGGTTAAGATGTCACAAAGAAAAGTAGTTGTGATAGATTTCTTAGCAATCGGGATTCAAAGAATTAGATAGAAGGAAAGTGATATTGGTTCTTCTTCTTCTTCTTCTAAGAAGCAACAGAGACAGATTAAACATTGAGTGAATTCGGTTTGAAGAAACAAGGTTGAAAATAGAAGAGTGAGGAAGAAGATGAAGATCAAAATGAAAATTGAAAAAGTGGCAAAATAAATTATGTTAAGTTTGATATTATGTCCATCTCACACAACCATTTGTGTACCAACAACTTTCCTCTTGGGTTCAACTTCAACCTTTGTTTTTGTTTTTATTTTTCATTTTTTGGGTTTAATTATGATTAGTTAATAAGGTTGATCACAATAATTAATGTTTTTGTCCCAAAAAAAATGATCCAATGTTTTTATTAGTGGTAAGTCAAATTAGGTCACACTTTGATTGGTAAGTTTCCGTTTTATATCACTCAATTAAACTTTTTTTGATAAAAAAATATATTTTATACATGCAAGTTTTTTTTTTTTTTTTTTGTCATATGATAACAAAAACAATTTTTCATAGTTGAGAATTTTTTTTTATATAAATATTGTATTTTTTAATTTTCTTATAAAAAAAAAGTAATGTGAAGGAAATATAAAGAGAAATAAAAGTAGAGACATGTGAATAAAAGAAAATTCATAAATTAAAGAGGTTGTTTGATTTCTGTCACTTATTTCATTATTACCACCATACTAATGTATGGTCAATTTTAAATCTCTCTTCATTAAATTTTGTATTTATTTTGTTTGTATATATAGCATAGCTTTTACAATAAGTTTTTAAAAATTAATAAATTTAGCAATAGTAGTTTGAAATTATGATTTTATTATTTATATATTTATAAAAATAATATCTATTATTTCTAAATAACTATGTAGAGTAATGTATTATTGATCGTTCAAAGATAAAATGTTAACTGAAAATGATTGAAAATAAAATAATTGATTTTATGTATATTTAAAAATTAATATAGTACTATTAAAAACATTAATAATGAAATGATATGTCATTTATTTACAATTGCAATTTTTATTTGTTTATAATTTTTAATTATAGAATCAATTTATTTAATTAACTATGGTCAAAATTGAAATAAATAATGTTTTAACACTCTTAATTAAGTAATTTTAATAAATATTATAATAATATTCATATAACAAATTTAAAAAAAAAATTGAATAAAATATTCATAATATCAATAACACTCTTGTTTTTTAAAGTACTTTAGAACTTTTCACAAAAAGTACTAGTAATTACCAAATTTAAATTTTTTTTCCTAAAGAAACACATAGAATGCTTTGACTTTGACCGTCATAAATAAATTTGATAAGTTGACTTTTTGGTTTAGTCAACAATCAATTAAAAATGATCTTTTTGTGATAAATATATATATATATTATGATATTATATATATATATATTACATAATCTATAAATAAAGATAAATATAAAATATAAAATTTGCAGACATTAAACTTATTAAAATTAACAAATATAAATTCAAAAAGTAAAATAAACGATAAAACAGAAGTCAAAGAAAATTAACATAATACAAAAACAAAAACATAAGGAGCATAGTTCAAACAAATGAAAATAACTGTAAACAGTACATTTTCATAGAAATATAAAAATAAAATAATACAATTTGTTTGAAATCCACAATCTAAAATATATTAATTTAATTAAGTGAAAAAGATGATTATTTTAATGGTGATTGAAATATATGTGATTTTTCCTTTTCTTTTTTTATAAATAGTTTGGCTAATTGTGAATTGATAGATTTGATGTGTCATATATTCTTTTTAATAAAAATTATAATTTTTATCAAATTATTATTCATAGATTAATATATTATTGATCATTCACTTGAAATTACGCTCTTCAAAAAAGTAAAATATCAAAACAATTTTTTTCTAACAAAAAAAATTGAAAAAAAAACTGCAAAATGCTACGTGATATTTGTGTTTGAGAAAAAGGGACATCGATTAACAACATAAATTATTTTACAGTGTCATTCAATTATATTATTGAATATTGATTTATTCTGCTAAATTTAACTTTACTCTATTTAAATGATATAACAAGACAAAATAAACAATTTTTGTTGATTATCAAAGTAAAAGAAGTTCCATCTATGGAGAGAGGGTATCCATTGCTATCCTTTGTTTATCTACATTCACAATTGAGTTTTTCTTTTTTCTATCATTTCCTAGTTTCCTATTGTTTTTTAATCAAATAGAACGACAAAACAAAAAACTAAGAAATTGTACTCTCAAGCGAACATTAATTTAGGTTATAAATAGTTTTTGCCAATTTTATTCTTGAAACCTGATTTCAGCACCTACACACCTAGTATTAGCCTTCCAAACACAAGATACACTCTTAGTATCATCTCCTAGCTTCATATTGTGATACTATTACTTATATCATCAATATTTCTTCAAAAAAAAAATCACTAAATTTGTTTACAATTAATAATGAACATGCATTGCTGCCATTATGATTTTGAACAAGTACTCCTACTAAAACAGGGAACGATTTGGTATGCTATGAGAGCAATCATGTTGCAAATTAGATTATAGTATCTAAGGAATTGTCTGCCAAATATCAAAATTTACAATGTCAACAGAAAAATAGACACTCAGTTACCAAGCCTTATTTATGAACACTTAGGGAGAGGGTTGACCAAGACATATAAAGAATCCTAATCACCTCAGTTACCAAGGTTTAAGGTCACCAACAGGGCCGGCAGTCCAATTCAAGCTCTTCTCTCCTGTTTTCAAGAATATACTTCTGTCATGCGGCAGCTTACGCGCAAGTCCATTTAAAAACTTGATGGAAAGCGTCGCCGGATTGAGCAGGATGAGGGGAATAGCATTGCTTGCTTCATAGAAGGGTTGGCAAGCAATTCTTTGTTTCCTTAATATAACTTCCGGTGGGATTGATGTGAGTATGGTATCCAACTTAGGAACATCCTGCTCATCAACAAACACCCCGATTTCTTCCCACGGTATTGCATCGGCAAACGGCAGAACAATATCATCTGCAATAATAACCGGGATGCAACCAAATACCACAGCTTTCAACCAATCTTGGGCTCCAAGGCCCATCCAAGCGGCATAGACAAAACACGGCTCGTTGCATGTCCTCGTAATATGTGGTTGGATGCTCGGTGGAAATGTCAAATAGTGGATTGTCCTTAAGTTTCTCCCATACTGCTGCTCTTTGCACCTCTGAGATTGAAAATCACAACCATTTTGACCAGTCAGGTTTATTTGTGGATCCAAGTTTGTTTTGTTATAAAACACCTATGCATGCACCAAAATTCATGCATACGTACTTGATTTCCAAATAGAACTTTAGAACAAACCAATTTTAGATCATGAATATTGAAACAATTAATCTCAATATGTTTTACCAATTTCAATAATGACACTAAATACGACTATATATACGCATAAATCAAAAAATCATTCTCCACTGTTTTTTTTAGAGTAGAAGGACGCAAGCAGCTTTCTTATGCATTGCATACATAGTATGATGATAAACTAAATTATGCATACTCAAACCTCATTTGAATTGAAGTTTGATTTATATAATAAGACGTACCTTGCATAGTATCCACCTTCAGGGTCATTTCCAACATCATAAAAACAGTCCTCTGAAGTATACAAAAATGGACCTGGGAGTCTTATCAGGAATTAGGTGGGAATGCATTTTCTGTGGTGGAGCATATGGAGGAATGGTAATTGGAGCCCTCTTTCAAGCACACATGATTTCTCTGTCCAAATGTTTGAACCAAAGTTGCACGCCGTAGCAGTGGAAGAATCCCTCTTTCAATTGCCTTCTCTTCCTGGAACAAAATCGTAAAATAAAGTGCATCTTACAGTGCAGCACTGATAATGAATCAGAGGTACTTCTCATGACAGCATACAATTGGTTAAATATCTAAGTAGAACTATAGTGATATAATTAATAAATTTTGAATTATATACAGATCTCGTACTTGGTAATGAAAACATGCCCCAAAGTCGTGAGGAACCACAAAGAAATGATCTGCCCCCTCTGTTCGGTTCCAATAAGGCCAGTTTGAAGAAATAAGCTGTATGGCACTCTCATCATTCGTGGTGATTTAAAGGGTAAAGGGAGGCCATTTGGTGTCAAGTCACAGGTTGTGTAGCAGGAGTATAAAACCAATCAGCATCCTCGGGATTAAGGGTTCGACAGCGCTAGATAAGAGAAACGGTGCATAAAGATCTCAGCAGAAACATATGGGTGAGGCATCTTGGGTCCTTTTGCAGAATTTTCTTATTATATTTACTTGAAGTTCATAAACAAAAACCTTCAACCTTCCGACTGGATCATCTTCCAATACATCGCCAGCGCTACCTACAATTGGAACCACGACATGCTTAGTAGTCTCATCCTCAGTAAAATGAAAGATATACTGATTTAACAATAATTACACACCGAGAATTTAAAGTAGTGTATTTGACTCCTTATTATCTTTAGAAATAGAATTGATTAAATGAAGTCAATGAGAAACAGTACACAAGATCAGCTTATAGAAAACTCACAACTCCAAGCAACCAGGGATGTGCTTTTGTTGTATATATCAAATATGCTCAAGTAATATAAGTTCTCCTCTTTTACCCTACCCCTAAACCAGACATTTCCCCAGTTTATTGAAATATAAGCTGATGCTACATTCCTGTGCCCTAAATACCACTCTGGTGAGCTGATATTGTTGTCTTCCGAAAATTATAGATACTGTTAGGGAGCATGGTTTAAATTTTGGCAAACATTTTCCCCCTTGCGGGTTTTATAAGGTTAAAAGGCAAAAATAGACGTTGGGTTTTATAACAGCAAGCTACTCTGCAAATTGCAGGGTGTCAGTTTGAATTTCAATTTATATCAAATGTTTGTTCATAAGAAACCTTTTTTATCAACTCTTAGGGAAAGTGAGGGAAGCGGTGAAAATGCTTTTATTTTGATTCCATTCTAAATATTGAAACTCAAGCCATCTAGAAAGCCCCAGGATTCAGCATAAATCCCGACATAAGATTACCAATCTATAGAATTACAGAGTCTATAAACATAAGAAGAATGATAAGATTACCAATATATCTTCTTGAATGTACTTATTATTTTCTGAAGAACGGAACCATTTCATGTAGTCATACATACTATCAAACTAGCAGCATTGCACATGAAAAATTGGATCTTCATAAAAACTCTCTATGCTCAATAAAAATAGTAAGAACCAATGCTTTGTGTCTGAAATTATAAATATCTCACCCTATAAATGGTCAACAACTAGTGCAACAAACAAGCATCCTAATCAACAACAATCCAAAGCAGATCTTAATCAAAATCACATTCATAATTAACAAGAAGGGCACAACACTGTAATTGATCACAATCAAAAAGAGTCAATACCCTAACTCAAACAAAACAAGCCTAATCAACAAAAACTATATAACATGACAAACAAAACAAAGAAGAAACTGAAAAACAAAAAAGCACCTGAAATTCTTTCAGTAGGCTGATTCCTATGAAGCTCCACAGCATCAATTGTAAAGATAAAAGCAGCATATAGAAACCCTAAAAATACCCATTTCAAAATACCCATTTTTAATGAGAAGATGAAGGTGGTGCAACAATAAACAAGTAAAATAAGTATTATAAGAAGTCAAATTTGGTCACAGAAGAAGGTTAAGACGTCACAAAGGAAAGTGGTTGTTATAGATTTCTTAGCAATGGGGAATTCAAAGGAATTAGCTAGAAGGAAAGGGATGTTGATTCTTCTTGTTCTAAGAAGCAACAGAGACAGGTTAGAACAATGAGGGAACAACGAAGAGTGAGTGAATTTGCATTGAAGAAAGAAAACAAAGTTGAAAAATTGAAGAGTGAGAAAGAAGATGAATTTGCAAAATTTGATTACTGGTTTTAGTGAAGTTTGTTTGAGTGAGGTTTGATGAAAGTTAATTTCATAGAACCATTTACGGACCAAAATTCAACTGCGTCACGCTGTTGCCACTGCCACTTCAGTTTTCAACTTCAGTTCAACCTTCACGATCCCATCAGTTTATTTGAAAATTTATATTAATATCCTAAATTTTGCATTTTTACCGTTTTGATTATATTATTTTATAATTTAAATAAAATAGTTTGAAATTTTTATACTTCAAAAAATAAAAATATAATTTTTCCATTTCTTAAAATCACATTTTTTTTATTAAATACTCAATTTTTAAAATTCTAATTAAGTCTCTGAAATAGTTAAGACCCGCTGTGAGAATCAAAAGGAAACCATAATAGTTTTCATATGTAAGAAATAATTTTAAAATGATAAAAAAATTATTTTATCTTAATTATATATTATGAATTTGAAATTTTTTATAAAAAATATTATATTAATATTTTTTTATTATAATTAAAGCATCTTTTAATTATTGTTTTATATGTATAGTAGAGGTAGAGTGGAAAAACGTCAAGTTCAATTGAATGCAAGGATTCAATTAACCTCCGCACCGATTAAGGATGACAAATTAATTTTTTATAAACACATGGAACACTTAAAGGGAATAAAAGATTCTTTACTTTTAAATATCTTATTAACACATGACTCACAATAAAGATAATTGTTTACTTTTTTCTTTTCATGAAATTTTGTTAACACATGGACACAAGTAAAGTCTGGAATCCCAAAAGTGAATATTTTTACCAAAATTTTATTAACAAAAAATTAATAAACGTGAATTTTTTCTTAATTTTCAGAAATATTGAAAGCAAAAATTATATTTAAATTTTTCCTCATAACTTTCAAAGAAAAAATAAATAACTTTTTTTTATAAAAATTATTAAATTGTATTATTTAATTTGAATTTCATAGCACCGTAATTTTTTATATCATCGTCAGTGCCATCACTAATTAAAACTCAAACTAAGAAAGAAAATTAAACGTCAATAATTTAAAAAATGAGGAATCAAAACTATGAAAAATAAAAATATTAAAATTATAGATTTAATAAATAAAAAACTAAAACTACATTTCATTTTTATTTTGGGCGACACTGAAGTTTATTTGTGTTTATTTTCTAACCCTATATTTGGATGTTCAATGAAATAGAAAAAAGAAAAATAATAGAGAGGAGTAATAACATAGAAATTAGGTAGAATCTTATATTGTTGGGTAAATAAAATTAAAAAAATGTGTTGAGAGAAACCGATAAAAAATAGTAAATGACAGACTTATCCTTTATAATTAAATTTCAAAAATAATGATTATGTGTCATCTTCATACTTTAATTAAACACTTTTGTTTCATTTTAATAAAAAAAATTAGAAAATAGAGATAATTATTTCAATAATATAAAATATTTTCTCTCACCTATATAAATAAATTGTCAAATAGAAAATACAATTTCACATAACATCAATAATTAACAAAAAATTAATAATTAAACAACAAAAATTTCAATTACAATAGTTAATAGGTGCATCAAATCTTCTTAATACCACTAGATAACATCAATCAACAATAACAATAATATTCCACTAAAGTTAATATTCAAAAGTAATTATCAGATAAAGTAAACTACTAAGTTTATATATTAAAAAAAAAAAGCAAACTCATTAGTAAAAATAAGATACTAAAATTGTATATTAAACAGAATAAATTGTTGCAAATCTATTACCTACACTATAAGTCAATTTTTTATTCCCTTTTACTTATTGCGGCTCTTTCTATTTTTCTTCTTTCTTTTGGCACTATTCCTCCTTTTATCTAAAATAGGAAAGTCAATTTTTTTCGTCTTCATGATGATATAAAACATACCAAAATTATAGATCAAACACAACAAATCCGTTACCCACATATTACACCACAAAAATCAATTTCTTCACCTCTTTATTTTTTTGCCGACTTTTCTGTTTTCTTCCTTTCTTGCGGCACTATTTCCCCTTTTTTCTAAAATATAAATTTCAAAATTTTTTCTTTTTCTTTATATGGAGTAAGCTTAATAAAACACATATTTTTGTGTCTTTCTTTAATAATAATAACAATAATATTATAATACTAATAAAATTAATAAATTTTATTTGATGATTGAGACCACCCAAGAATGAAGTAGATATATGAAGAAAAATAGAGGGGTTCATCAATCTGTTGCACAGGAAAAAGAAAAGGAAAATTTGGAAGGCATAATGTGAGAAATTTACTCTCTAACTCTTTCTTGCACAACTCTTTGAGGAGAGTGTTTTTTTTTGTGGTCACATCCTATAAAACATCTATCTCTCCTTATTTCTTACCATCTCCCAAACTAAAGAAATCATTTACTTCTATTCTATCTTTTCTACTTATTTATCTCTCTCACTCTCAAATAAAAGAACATATGGAATTATTTAAAAATAGAAAACATATGTAAGGCAAGTATTTTATTTACGGGCTTATATGGAGTATGAGACAAGTGAGTAACCAAAGATTAATCTGAATTTGTCCATAACTCGTTAGTATCAAATGATTCTTAGAGTTTTAATTACATTTGGTCAGTGTCTGATTAACGATCACATGAATTATTAATTATGTAGATATTTATATTATAATAGTTATAATTATACGGTGAAATGGTAAAATTAATGATTCTCGTTAATTGTTCATATAAATTAATTTTATATTTGGCAATTCACAATAATTTTTCTTTTTAAATTTTAAAAATAAAAAACCATAATACATAAATACAAGTTGAGTAAGCCATATATGCTTCAAACATAGGGAAATGTAGTTCCATTTAATTCAACTATTAAAAATAATGTAGTTTAAATTAAATCGATTTTTCAATTCATTTAAATTACAATTTAAGAAATTAATTAATATTATATTAAAAAATTACGTTAAGGTAACTAGTTTACTAACAAATATTATACATTATACTAAAAAATTCATACTGCAAAATAATAACAATCGATTACGTTTTCATTCTAATAAAAAAAAATATAAAATTAAACAAATAAATAATAATTTAATACAACACATCATTCTAATAAAAGAATATTAAAATTTATATCTATGGTTCAATTAAATTTTTAGAAATGAATCTAAAAGTTAATCTGATTTAAATAGTTCTCACAACTGAAACTTTAAAACACTTTAAAAATTGATTTAGACGTGTACACGGTCTGATTTAAATAGCTGGATGAACCGGTCGGGTTGAGTGATGTGTAGTGCTCCACGCAAAGCATTAAATTGATGCCCCAAAGTTTGGTGCAATTGGTTACGTCCAAAACCTCTTTCTAAAGTCACTAAATTAAATTTAATTAACTGTGCTGCATCAAGAGAATAGACACCTTTAGGTAGATGATGACCACACTCACCAAATTAAATTAATAGTATTTGGTTTATAGAACCAACCCCAACCCAAAGGACGAAGAATACTTACTCACTAATCGTTATTATTGACTATTTAATCAACAAGACCACAAGTTCTATCAAGTATAATTGTTTATTTTGTCTTGTTATATTCAATTATATCTTATTTCGCTTTATTTCTTTCTTTAAAAATATTTTATCTCGTTGTTATTCAAAATTTTTTGGTGTCTAAATTAGGAATTTGATATTATATTTTTGAATCATAATATATTTATGGTTGTCTTAAAATGATTTAGATACATTTTTCTAATCTTAAAATTAAAATCTTAATAAAATAAAATGTAATTTTAATAATTAAGAAGTAAAATAAAATTTTAGCCTTTATAAAATTGCAAAATTATTTTTTAATTTTTATAAAAAAATTCTCAATTTTTTAGTTCTTAACAAAAATAATTTATTTTTAGTCTCTATTCTAAAAAAACTTTTTTTTGGTTGTTGTAAAAAAAGCTGATGTTTCTAGTCTCTAAAAATTTTATATAAAATTAAAATATGAATAAATTTAAAGATTATAATTTTGTATAGGAATTAAAAATATTATTTAATAAAAAAAATCACCAAATATTTTATTATATTATAAAAATAAATAAATTTGAGACTCTCACCATTGAAAGGTCCTATACTATTAAGTTGTTTGGACAACTAATAATTGATTTCGTCGTTTATCAAACAAAGACAACTTTCAACATAAAAGAATTTAGTCATTGAATTTCTCTTTTTTTTTTTTAGCGAAATCTCTTTAGTTGTTTTAAGGCACCCTTAAGTGTAATAGAACATTGTTGAAAAGATTTAAATATCACATAATTATTATGAAAATTTCAATACATATTTAAAACCGCAATATCAGTAAAAAACAAAATCAAAATATATAATTATAAAAAATTTGAGGGTTGTTTACTTTGTAAAAATATTATTATTTTCATTTTTTAAAATGCGTATTCATTTATCTTGATAAAATACTTTTTGAAATAAACAATTGCCACGGAGATAAAGATGGAAATGTTTAAATAATAAAAACTTATTTTTAAAAATAATTAAAAAGATTTTCGATATTTTCATTATTTCTAAAAACGTAGATTATTGTTCTCTTTAAAAGTCTCATTGCATCCTTATAAAATTAAATATAAATTAAAAAATAAAACAAGAAATATTTTCTCAAAATAAATGAGATTTAAGTCATACATATGTCTATCAATTAAAACATATAATAATAAAATCAAATACTACCAAAAATATTCATCAACTTATTAATATGTGAATGATGGTAAATTTATGTTTTTGTTTTTCTTTAAATTTATTTTTTAGAGTGTTTGAAAGTTGAATTTAAATTTTATATTGAATAAAAGATGACTAAAATTTATTTTATATTGGATCACCAGACAATACTATAAACGATCGATATAACAATTTTTTAAAACTTTTTTTTGTTAGCTACCATGAACAAAGAAAAATGAATACGACAGCGTATAATATATATATATATATATATATGGGGAAAAGAATAAGTAGTGTCCCAAGGTTGCACCTCTCGAAGCTCCCTAAGTCTATTAAGTTGTTTGTAGCTTCTATTAAATTGTCTATAGATGTATTTATGTTAATAATTTAACATTATAAGTTATAATTAAGAGGAGTAATTTGAAAAAAATAATAAATGCACTTAATAATTTGCATAAAGACTTATATTTATGGACAAATAAATTTTTTAATTGTACTTATGATTAAAAATGGATTATCTTTATCCCCTTTTTTAATAAATATTATTGTGTTTTTCACATATATTAGATAAGTAAAGGGTGAAGTTTAATGTTCTATTTTACGGATAGATGGTTCCTAAGATAAATTAATGTATTAATAAATATATATTTTTAAAATATTTAATGGATATATTTAATAAATTCTTCTATCGAATGATAATCTCCTTTTCAATTGATACTTATAATTAAAGACAAATATAATATTCAAATTTTTGAAAGGTTACTTTTTACAAAATATAAATATATTTTAAATACTCAATTTAGAAGAAGACGGAAAAAAAAGTGAAAATAGTTTTAAAATATCAGTATATTTAGTAAAAAATTTGAAGCAAGCACATCCACATTCTAAAATTAATTTTGCTTATATTTTATTTTGAAATGAATGTATTCTTATCAAGTATCTTTAAGTAACTTGGTGGCAATTTTATCTTGTGGTATTGACATAGAGTATCCACATTGCCCTTGAAAATCTTGTTATTAACACAATTATACTCATATATTCACATTAAGAAATGTAGGAAGTAAATTAATGAAATGTAAAAGTAAAAATAAACTTCATTCGAAATGAAATATAAAAAAAAAAAATTTAGAATATAGATTCTTTATTGAATGAGCTATTAAGGTTTACATCTTTGTGTATATACAACATTTTTATCTATCGTAGATTTGAATCCTCTTAATCTAAACCTCTTTCAATCTCTCTATTTTTTGTTTTTTTTTTTCAATTTTTTATTTGAATTGAAAGTTTTCATATACATCGTGCATATAAAAATTTTATACAGAATATTATTTTTAATATGTTATTGAGAGTTATGAAAGTACATAAGACATTATATGAGAGTTATGAAAGTACTTTTATTACTTTAAATTCTTTTATGAAAGTTATAAAAGTACATAAGACATTATAATGTCCTATTTTTTTATAAGTAACCAAAATATTATACGATAAAAAAATATTAAAATGTCCTACTTTTTTATCTATTCATCGCCCAATGACCAACTGAAGGAAAACAATTTTGGTGCAGTAAGAGGTCACATTCCGAGAATACGACCATGTACACGTTTCAATTTTTTTCTTTTCATTTTTAACTATTTGAATAATTGTTAAATAATAAAATATAAATATTTTAAAAAAAGAAACTTACTATTAATAAAAAATATATTAATGAAGAAAAAAATTAGGTGAATAGATGTGTTCAAAAGAAAATATGTGTTATATATTATAACCAATTCTAATATATTGTAGAATTATATTATTATAAACAAGTATATCATACTATTTTGTAGATAAATTAACCACTTAATTTATTTAACAATTTCTCCTAAACTCCAATCTAATAAATTAAAATAAAATTAATAATACATAATATATTTTAAAAATAGTAAATTAAATTAACATAATACATGAAAATAAATTAAATCAAAGAAAAAATACATCAAATTTGACTAGATGTCGCCAACACCGTTTGGACAATATTCCATAGTATGATCGGGGATCTGCATAATCCACGTTGTTTGGCACTTTTCTACTTTTCTATAGTGTCGTTTTATTTTAATGCGTTTACTCTTTATTTGGGTTATCTTTCTTGAATCTCGGCATTTGAGGATTGTGACACATGTTAACACATTCGTATTCTTGCCAATATATCAATTTGTTTGGTATAGTTTGGAACGTTTGACAAGTTACACATTACACGAGGATAATGATCAAAATGGAGATCAACCTATAACAACGTCAACTCGTTCAAAAGAGCTAGACGAGTTCGACAACATCATAGATGTGAAACTGAAAGTCATTTATGTGGACATAATCAATTTAAATTTGATGTATTTTTTTTTTCCCGATTTAATGTATTTTGTTTCATGTTTTTAATATAATTCACTATTTTTAATTATGATTATTTTTATTTATTAGATATGGAGAAAAAAATAGGAGAAATTTATTAACAAAATAAAGTTAAGTGACTAATTTATGTGCTGAAAGAGTTGTTGTAATAATATAAATTTATATCCACAAGATAAAATAGAGTTGTTAAAATAATATAATATGTTATTTATTTTGGTACATCCACTCAACTGTATT
>PGWS01005450.1:0-17329 GCA_002896235.1 Cicer reticulatum
ATGTATATGATTAAAAACTATAAGTAATATAAGTAGAGTGGCTTACTTAAAGTTTAGAGTAAAATATATAAATTATTGTGTTGTAATTTGGTTGGGTTTAGTAGTGAACCATTAAATGATTTAAGATAGAACCAGAGGGACTAAAAAGCATTCTAACCAATTCCTATAAGCAGCCCAACAACTAAAAACAAGACCTTAGATAAATTGCTATATTTGACTAAGGGTAATTTTGAAAAACCCTACCACTCAATTGCCCTTATAAATCATATTTACTTCTTTTTATTTTATTTGTTGAAGAAAACAAAATTAGAAGAAAAAAATGTAAGGTAAAGAGAGAGGGAGTTGAACGAGAAAGAGCGATTGAATTATGTTTGGCATTTCCAAAAAGCTACTTTGATTTCTTTACAAAAACATATCTTTACTAAAACATTCAATTTACTTTTAAAAGAAGTTTAGGATAGTAAGGTTGAACCATAAAGAACTACAAAATAGAAGAGGATGAAGGAGACACAAATATTTTGTACTAGTTTACAACAAACTATTGCTACATCTAGTCCTCCTTCACAAGAGATATTTTGCCTCAGTAAAGTCGAGGATTTAATCTACTATTTTCAAAAATAACATACAAGTATTGCTTTACTCAGCCTCTTCAAGATTGAGTATTTTTCTCTAGCATCTCCAGGTTGTTGTCCTTGAACCTTCTTCAACTTTCTGACATCCTACTGTTGAGGTTCATGAGAGTCGTTGTACCTTTTCAGGTACCTCTTAGGGTGAGTGGGTTGTTGCCACTATCGGGCTAATTTACACACCAGTTTTAGTTTGTGTCTGATTTGGCACAATTTGTTTCTAGGATTCTAACTTCATTGAGAGGATGTTACATATTGAGTCCTACATCAGTACAGTGTGTGACAACACCTTTGACTTATTTACATAAACTATAAAAACTTTCTATTGAGAGGATATTTCATTTATTATTTTCTGTTGATGTGTTCTTGGCTTTTTCTCTCAGATTTTCTTCTTAACCCCTAGTCTTTTTTCATTTCTGTCTCACATCTCTCACACATCTAATGACTGAGTAAGTCTTTCTTAATAGAGAAATGAAGTGTCCGTTGATAATATAACGGGTTGAAAATCTTTCAATTATCATTTTAGGCAATTTAGTCTTTGATATGTATCATATATATCCCTATGAACTTTATTATGCATATTTGGTATGAGAACATGGGAAGTAAGGATACTATGGATCAAATCATGTCTTAAGTACTTTCAGACAAGTAGTAGATTCAGGATGTTCATCAGACGGATGTGCAAGCTTTGTTTTCTAAGAGTAATGATTTATAGATCATTGACTTTCACAAATTTTTGACTTCTTCATAATATTGACTTTTAGTAGATGATACAAATTAACTGCAAGTGAGACATCCAGGTGCTTAATGTGATTAATAGAGGCATAAGTAATCACTTGCTTGCCACACTTATCAGAGGCAGATGAACATACATTTTTTGAATTCATCAGAGGCAGAAGAACAAACGCTTTTTGAATTCATCAATGGCAGACAAACTAGCTCTTGTTTAATTCATTACAAGAAGACGATCAGATGTAGATTGTAGTCATTGGAGGGAGACGATCTAGGACACATTTGCATTCATCAACGGTAATTGGATGCGAAAATTTTCATTTCCATTCATGTTTAGATTCCTGATGACTCTGACTTGTGGATCGTTCCTAATTACTTGTCTTTGTATTATCAAGTAATTCCAGATGTCTTTGTCTTAAGGTGTTTTGGGAGAGAAAAAATTGTGTAGAATTTCGTTCTCTTCACACAAGTTTTCAAAAGGTTTATTTTCAAATTCACCACCATGATCACTACAAATAGTTGCAATACAAAAACATTTTTCATTTAGCACTTGTTTGAAAAAGGTACTCAAATCTTTATGTGACTCATCCTTGTGTCTAAGAAACTTTACCCATGTCCACCTAGAATAGTCATCAACAATAACGAGTCCATTCTTTTTAGCACTAACATAAAGGTAGTTTTTATTGGACCAAAATAAATCAATGTGTAAAAGTTGAAGTCGTCTAAGAAATGGAAACAACATTATTTGAAGCAAAGATGATGATTTTAGTAGGTTTCCCTTTTTATATGCCCTCACAAAGAACATTTGACTCAAATCATAGATTTGGCAATCCTCTAACTAGGTCAAGTCTTTTCAATTTGGAGAATTAATTCAAGTTGGCATGTCTCGACCTCTTGTGCTAGATCAGTTGTTCATTATCCACTAACATGACAACCTTTACTTCTTGTTTTATCAAATTTGATAACTTTATTTTGTAAATATTGTTTTCCTCTAACCGTAAAAGTATAGATTATCTGTTTTGACTAATCGTCTTACATGAATTTTGATTGAACACAATATTATAATCATTGTCACTTAATTAACTTATGTTCATAATTTATGCATTAGTATTTTTATTACTTGAACATTTTTAATAGAAGGAAGATAAACATTACCTATTGTGCCACACATTATGATATTTCCTCGTTCCTTAAAGGTTAGTTTTTGGAACATGTAATTTCTCCAGTCATATGTTACGTGAGCATTCCATTATCCGACCAAGATTGTTGTTTCAACTAAGGATATCTGCATTAGATTGTTTTGTTGTTAGGTGTCCACATTTGATTGAGTTTGGTTTGTTAGTTCTGAAAGGTGTCTCGTCTTTCCATGTTTTCAACATAGGCTAGTAATTATGTCATGACCTTTTTTTAAGCATATACGCAAGAGATTTCAATAAGTTTAAACTTTGGGGTATCCACTGTTCCTCAAAGCTAATACATTTTATGTTGTTTATGTTAACAACATATATCATTGAACTTGTTTGCTTATCTATGGTCATTCCTATAGAAAATCTTGAAATGTTTTTTAATACTTAACAAAATTATAAGTTCTTATGATGTTTTTGAGATATAATCCTTTAAAGTTAGATTTGTATTTTTGTATGTTTTCAAAATCGTTTTTTAAGGGAATTGTACTTGTTTGTTAAGGTGGGAAGGAGCTTTTCTAAGGTTTTTGTGTGTTGAGGAAACATTGTGATTCTTGTTCAGAAACTCATTTAACATAATTAAAATTTCGTTGCGAGATAGATCATATAATACCTCAATTTCATCATCAACAAATTTA
The DNA here is from genome assembly GCA_002896235.1 of Cicer reticulatum. Taxonomy (NCBI): domain Eukaryota; kingdom Viridiplantae; phylum Streptophyta; class Magnoliopsida; order Fabales; family Fabaceae; genus Cicer; species Cicer reticulatum. The sequence goes on from PGWS01005450.1 coordinate 3,181, forward strand.
TTGTCAAAGGCAGAATAAGCATTTGTTATCAGAACCATGTTAGCATTTTCTTCATCTTCATTAGAGGATTCATCAGAGTCATCTCAAATAACCATTAAACTCTTCTTCTTTATATTGAAGTCTTTTCTTTGTAAGTTTCCCATCTCAAGCTTAGGACACTCATATTTGAAAATCCCGTGGTTCTTGGCATTCATAGCAAAATGATTTTCTTCTTTTCTTTACTTTCTCTTCTATTTATGGATCGCTAAAATCCTTTTGGGAAATGATTCCTTCCTGTTGTTCCACATGCTTTGAGTTTTCTTTGAAATGAATGATAGTTTTTCGTCATTTGAGTGTTGACTCTGATCTTTTGATTCTCTTCCCTATGAGTCCTCCTTAGCTTGTTGAGCCTTGAAGTTTGCTTCGTTTCCTTTGGATTTGAGAGCCAAGGACTTTTATTTCCTTTTTAGTTCATCTTCAACCACTTCAATCTCATGTAAATCTTTTGGATATCCTTTAGCACAAAGACTATCATTCATACTTCTTGACAAGTAGATTTGCGTTAGCGTTTTGCACTTGTTTATTTTCTTCATAGTTGAGGACTAAGGCATCGAAGAAATTTTTTTTTTCTGCTTCCTTATTGCTGCATTTTTCGAATTCATAATAAAAGTTATGGTTTTATGATGGATCTTGTATTTTTTTTCTTTTGATCAACGTTAAGTTCCTTTTTGGATATTTCAACACCAGCATAATCTTTAGGAACTTCATAGTCGTCTTTGAATATGTCCCAAAGTTCAGGATCTTGTGAGATGTAGTAATTTCTCAACCGAACTTTCTAGTATTCAAATCTCTCCTCGTCAAACAAATGAGGCATGTTCACATTTCCACCTATAGCTTCTTCATAAGAGTTAGTCCTAATAAAAATATATTTACTCAAACACGATTAAGTGCTCAGCCATGAGACCAAGCTTTAAGATCATATGTAGAGAGAAAAACACAAGAAAATGGGGGTTTAAATTGTGTTTTGTTTCAAAAAAATTATTAAAAATGAATTAAATACTAGTACTGTTTGAAAAGCGATACACAAACCAAATTATCTTGGATCACCACCAAAACGATAGCTACGCTCATTCCCTTCTCACATAAGGATTTAATCAACTATTCACCAATTGTATCACAACTTCACTAAACACGTTCTAGTCAACTTGATTGTGTTTAAGTCTTCTCAACCTTCGAGCTTAGTGCAGTCAAGCTATTGAGGGAGTTAGCCACTACTAGGTCAAGTTTACAAAATTTGTTTAAGATGATTTTTCTGTCTAACTTTCACACAAAAGTGTTTATAGGGATTTCTCTCAAACCATTTTAGGTTTCGCATGCTCATAGCAAATACAATAATAAATTGTTTCTACAAAATGATTTTAGATATCATTAAAATAATTCAAGGTCATTGTTGTTCAATCAAACTTCCTTCTAACCCACTAGTCTCAACAATTATCCACCGCTTGAAAAGATTTTGACAATTCAGAACCCTATCTAGAATTAATTTCCAGGAGAAAACAATTACATCATAAAGGCTATTTTCCATGCTTTTTCCAAGATCTGGACATACTATTTTAAGTGATCTCGCCAAACTTGAGAGGCTGCCAAAAGCAAAGAGTAAATCGGTGTAACCGAGTAAACCCTTTGGTATCAGGCTTCCAAGACCAGTAATCATCGCAAACGAGAGAGTGAACCCGTTTAGAACCGTTTCCAAATTGACACCTAAATCCTTCTCCCAAACAAACATACCTCTCATCCACCTAAGCTCCGAGACCCAAAAAAAACCTTTGGAATTGGATCCTCAAATGAAAAGGCCCAACCCAAGGGGTCGTCGCTAGAGAGAGTGGTAAGCCTATTTCAAGGTATCTTTACAACAAGATGAGGCTGATTGAAAACCAATAGGTTGTTATTGCCAAAGTGTTTTAAAATACAATTCTTTGGTTGATGTTTTAATGTTACCAAATACAAACAAATAAATAAAAAATTATCCCTAACTGTTATGTAAGTGTGCAGATTAAAGACAAGTCTTATATTAAAAAAATATGTAAAATATATTCAAATAGAGCAAGATATAATAAAGCAAAAAAAATACTGCAAAAACAAGTGCAACAAAGTATGTGCGGCAATATAAGCTATATCTTCTAATGATTGGACGAAGGCAAATGAAACCAAAACTTCATTTCAACTTGAAAGCGTAAGTCTGGTGATATGCATCCTTATTGTCGCCAACTTCAATTGATCTAGGATGACAGCAATGTAGTACCTTAGTTGCCATGATAAACTCAACTAGATTTTGTTCCTCAATCTCATATACATAAACGTAACAAGAATTAATCTGCATCTATCTCTAACAAGCGTAAAAGAATTTTTCTGCCTCTAACAAGTGTAACAATAATTCTTCTGTATCTGCTTGTGACAAACATGACGAGCAAGTTACTACCTTTGCATCTGATAAAATCATCAAGCGTCTGATTGTATGACTCTAAACTTTTATGTATCCTCTAATAAAGTCAATGCCATTGGTAAAGTCAATGCTATGAAAAAGTCAATCCCTTTGGAAAAGTCAACAATCTAACAAGAGTTAATGATCTGATGATCTGCAAGTCACCCTATGATCACTGTATTCTTTGTTTTGTGCACATCCTCTGATGATCATCCATAATCTGCTTGTTTTGATGATTTGTACGACAATACTCTGATTGTTCTATCATATGATCTCGTACCCTCTCAAGGATTCATTTTTAGGAGTTTGTTCTGAGCTCAACAAATAGATTTATCTTCAATGGTAAAATTGCATAAACTCATAAAGATAAAGGTTGTCTTACTACAAATGAAGTACACATGCTTGATCTTAAACTACCTCTAATAGAAATATCTCAACGAAACTTTCTCCTTGTATTTAAGATGAAATGGTTTTGTCATAAAGAAGAGAAAACTATAGAAAAAAAAGGGTTGTTCTAGAAGAGCCCACGAACACATCAAAAAAGCATGAATGAAAAATCATCTTAGTAGAGATTATTAGAAATGATGTAAATCAGTCAAGTATTTTCATACACTTGAACTCATATAGGATTGAATATGTAACATCCTCTCAATAAGAATAAGAATCCTATAAACATACTTTCTGTCAAATTAGACACAAACAAGAACTGATATAAATCAATCTAATAGTGGCGCAACCCTCTCTTCCTCAAAGAGGTACTAGAAAAGGTTCAACGACCTAAACGTGAAAACACGAGAAGATGGTTGAATTGTGTTTGGCTAAGTTGATAATCTTTTCATTATTTGATTAAATTGGTTTAGACTTGAAGATTTACTTGGAGTAGAAACTATAACAAAACTAAGGAGTGTAGGAATAAAGTGACACAAGTAATTTATCTTGTTTCATAGCTAACTTGGCTACATACAGTCCCTTAACTCAAAGGATTTAATCCACTAATTCAACAATTTGATTACAAAGCAGCTGATTTTCCAAGCCAATTTTCTCAAATAGCCTAACAACCATAGACTTCTAACGAGCACGCATACCTTGAATTCACAAGTCAAGTCTTCTCCACCAAATATGGCAACCCCAGATTGTTAAAAGCACATGAATACCGATATCGGGTTCGAATACAAAGGTTTGGAACTTAAATAGTTGCTTCTAAGAAGCTGATTATAACAATGACTATCACACTATAAGAAAAATAATTAGAAAATATTTATCATTCGAACAAGTGTTTCTCTCTTGAACTCTAATATGAATTTGCAATTTTGAGTTTGAGTTCTTCAACTCTTTTATGATTTTTTTGATGATGATGATGATCATCTTCTTCAACCTTGAGTATCTATTTATATATTAAATTAAGGCTTCAATTTAGTCCTTATATGAAGGTGCAAACACGAGAAGGGGGATTGAATTGTGTTTGCTAAAATTGATAACTTTTTGCTTATTTGGTGAAGGTTGGTTGATTTTTATGAATTACTCAGATAAGAAGCAACCGGATTCAGAAGCAGCAAACAACGAAAGCATAAATAATTTCACACTTAGCTTTATCTTGGCTCACCACTTACTTGGTTACATCTAGTCCCTTCATTCAAAAGGCTTTAATCAAATAATTCAAATACCTTGAATTACAAAACACCTGAGCCTCCAATCCAATCTTCCCAAACCGCCTGACAACCCTAGACTTTTGAGGAACTAACCACCTTGATCGTACAAGCCAAGTCTTCCCAAACAGTCTGACAACCCTAAAATTTTGAGGTACTAACCACCTTGACCTTACAAGTCAAGTCTTCCCGTAACAACATGACAACCCCAAATTGTAGTTTCTAAGTTGATGCTTCATCCAAAGTAGTTGAGAACTGCAGGAAGTTGTTGAAACGTATTCATCCTCTGTTATTGACATTGCAATTGTGTTTTATCTCTTACTTGCACCTTTTGCTTTTGCTTACATATTGTGTGATTTTAATATTTGACATATTAGACTTTATCATGTTAACAAACGTGTAATTTCAAACTTAAGAAACTTAGGTTTAATTCCAAATTTATCTTTAACTAATTATGAAAAATGTGATTTTTATAGTTAAGATAAAATTACAAAGAGTTCTCAAAAATCGGTTGTTAGAGAATCTGAGTCTTCAGGTTTAATACACTATGATATTTGTGACCTTGATTGGGTTTAACTAGAAATGGAATATAATTTTTTATGACTTTTATTGATGAATGTTTTGACTATACCTTTGTGTGTCTAACGAAATCTAAAAAGTGAAACACTTTACATGTTTAAGAATTTTGTAACTTAAATTGAAAATCAATTAAGTAGGAAGATTAAGAGATTTCGTAGTGATAGAAGAATAGAGTATGACTCTAGTTTGTTGAATGATTTTTATATAACTGCTATGAAATTATACATGAAGTAACAGCACCATATATTGGCTGAAATGAATGATAAAGCTGAAAGAAAAAATAAAACTTTTACTGCATCTCATTGGTGGAGGGAAATTTTGTTGAGTGTTTGTTATGTTTTGGTTAGAGTTCCCAAATTTAAAAGGAAAATATCTCATTATGAGATTTTGAAGAAAAGACAACTCAACTTGTCTTATTTTAGAACTTGGGATATTTTGACTTATGTCACAATCCTCGATCCCAAATGAGTTAAACTCATTAGTAGAGCCTAAGAATGTGTATTCATTGGGTATGATGTAAGTAGCAAAGCGTATATGTTCTAATGACCTAAATGCTAAAGTGATCATATAGTCAAATGTTATTTGCTTTTATGAAAATAGATTTCTTTTCAAATTGACAGATAGTTGGGCATTGAAAAAGTCAATTTCCCATGCAACATAAACTCGAGAAAGCAAGAGAGCATGAGTTGCTAAAGATTATGGACCGATTATACGACCTATACATTAGAAAAAGTATCCGACAAATCTTGAAGAAGCTCTTGTTGTCTTTGGAAGCAGATCTATGTCAAAAGCTATAAATGATGAGATGGATTCTTCATAGAGTCTAACAAAAGCCTGACATTTAGTAGACTGTCTCTTGGTTGCAAACCAAGTGGAGTTTGTAATGTATTTGAAAAAGAAACTAAAAATCAGATATAATTGTTGATAAATAGAAGGCTCGCCTTGTAGCCAAGATTTTAGACCAAAAGAAAATATTAATTTCTTTGACACTTTTTCACCAATCACTAGAATAAATTCATTAGGGGTACTAATTTCTCTTATTTTTATTCATAACATGGTGATACACCAAATGGATGTTAAACTGTTTATTTTTTAAATGGTGATTGGAAGAAGAAATATAATATGAAGCAACTTGAAGGTTTTGTGATTCATGGACAAGAAATCAAGATCTGTAAGTTAGATAAATCTCTATATTGTCTTAGACAAGCTCCTAAGAAATGATATGAAAAGTTTGATAACTTGATTATTTCAAATGGATTAAAAAACGAATGAAATTGACAAATATATTTATTATAAATCTGAACATGACATTTGCACTATCATATGTTTCTATGTAGACGACTTACTTATATTTGGTTCAAACATTCATAATGTAAATACTAAATACTTTGAAATCATTGTTGTGTAATAGCTTTGATATGAAAGACCTCATTGAAGCAAATGTAATCCTTGAAATCGGAATTACTAGGTTAGAAAAAGGAATTTATTTGGATTACCATATGATCTAAGTATAAACCTTTTCAAAAAACATTGGTGAAGGTTGTTGAGGCCAAAACATTTTTTATGTATGTTTTAATGACAACAAACTTTATGAATAAATGCTTAAGTTTTATGAATGGTGGTTTACTAATGATTGCACTTGAATTGCATAAGTGAACAAGCAAGAAGCCACACTTCATCAAAATGCATAAGTATCCAACCAATAATGAAATAATCTCAAAAGAAATGTATCATATATTAATCATTCAAGAGAATGATTATTACATCTTCAAGATAGCATCTTCATGAAGAAGATTATCAAATACATTCATACAACAATCAATGATCATATACTATGCTATAAATCAAAAGCAATATCATTTGAAAGAAACAAGATAAAGTCTGAGAAACGAAGAACATTCTTGACATGATTCTAAAAAACGAAAATAATTTTTTCCAGCATTCTGAAAATCCAAGTATTGACAACATTCTGAAAAACGAATATAATTTTTGTCATTGCAAATCAAGATTGATTTAGGCTGCAAAAATACATCAATCTACATTGCAAATCACTAGTATTCATTACGAAGGAACATAATTATATACTCAAGATCATTTTGGACAGATTCTTTTCATAAGATCAACAAAAAGCAAAGTAATGCATCAAGAATAAAAACAAGACTAATCCCCAAAGTTGATGGCTAAAAAGTAAGCAAGTACAAACTGGACATCAATGATAAAGTCACTGACACACGTACAGAACAGAAAAGCTTGGCACACATTAGTTGTCAGAATTGTTATAATTCAGCAATCACTCAAAACAGAAACGAAGAACGTTCTCCGTTTTCACAGCTTTAATCCAAGAACGTTCTGGTTTACAAAGAGCACAATATGTTGTAATTTAAAATCGATTTGGGCTGCAAAAGTACATCTATCTACACTATAAAACATCAGTATTCATCACAGAGGAATTTTTTTCGATCAAAGAGCATTAACAAAGGCAAAGCAGAACATCAAGATCAATCTCCAAATTGATGAGATATGAGTAAGGACAGCCATGACCGCAAGGACACTTTTGTTGTACCTTTTTGCATAAACCACATCATGTTTCTGAGACAAAGGACTAACACACAACAACTGTCAAAATCCAAAACTGATACAAAACAGAAAACGAAGAATGTTCCTGTAAAGACATAATTAAAATTGATAACTTTCCAAAGTATAAACTATATATTAAAGAATATCAAGACTGCTCAAATCAATGGTGAAGTCCAGAACTCAAGCTGAATGCCCAAAGGAGGAAAACATCCTCAAGAGTGATCTCTAAATTGATGAGTTGTGAGCAAGGACCCAAGTACACAAGTACACTGTACTTAAAATATTCTGGAGAAAGCTTTGCATAATTCTAACATGGAAATTTTATCAAAACTGATATTTGACAACTCATTCACTCACTCACTCATTCACGTTTTCCATCAAACCCAAAAGCAAGAAAGTGCAACTGATTGTCAAGAACGTTCTTGGACAAACAAAAAACAATGTTTAATTGCTTTAAAAATATATTTGACACTAGGGAAGTGTGTCCAACGACTATTTAATTTTAAAATGAATATTCAAAAACCTTTTAACATCTATAAATTGAAGATCAATTGGAAGACGAAGGCAAGAGTTAAATTTACAAATCTACTAACACTTGTTCAAGTAACAAGTCAAAAAACTCTTCAATCAAACTCTAGCTATCTTCACTATATCTTTGGATCATTATTTACTAAGTTTGTCTTTCATTTATCTCAAAAAAGTGTTGAGAAGTTTCAAGATCCCAAACACTTTTATCATACACATCATTTGTAACTCAAGTCTATCTTTTATGTTAGGATGAATGTGTTTGTAAAAATTCTTTCAAAGCTGAAACGTGATTGTAAAAATCCTTTCTAGGTTGAAAGGTGAAGATTGTAACAGATAAAGGATGATCTGGACTGGTGGTGTAAAAACCAAATAATGTTTCTCTGTTTTGAACACTTAGTGAAAAATCTCACGGTTGTGAGGACTGGACATAACCCGGGTTTGGTGAACCAGAATATATCTCTGTGCAATATCTCTTCTCTTATCTCTATTTATTTTTAGTCTTTTGATTATTAAATTAAATAGATAAGTTAAATTGTGTGTTTTTCACTAACCAAGAACGTTATCATTATCTATTTTCATAACCAAGATTAATCTTGAGTTAAATTCTTTAAGTTTTAACAGGAAAATTTAAAAGGTGAAATAACAATTCAAACCCCTTTTCTTGTGATTGACATTGATACTTCATAGGTGTTAGACAAATTCAATATATGAGCATCATTGGCAGCCTCAAGTATGTCATTGATTGTACTAGACCCAACATTGCTAACGTCGTGCGACTATTGTGCAAGTTTACCAAGAAACCTAGTATGAAGCATTGACATGCTATAAAGAGAGTCATGAGATACCTTTTAAAGCAAGTTCTTTTATGAATACTAATACCCAATTGAAGGTAACTCAAAGGTTTATGGTCTTATTAAGGAAGTCACTTGAAAAGAAAATCAACGAATCTACAAAGACATTACAATAAAAGATTTCTATGTTCATTACCCTTATATGTCATATTTTCTTCTTTTCATTTATTTGTTGAAGAAAACAAAATCAGAAGAAAAAAAATGTATGGTAAAGAGAGATGGAGTTGAACGAGAAAAGAGTAAGAGAAGAAGAAAAAAGAAAATGTAAAAGAAAATTTCCTTGCATGCTCCCGAAACCAATCTTAATATCATCTCCTTTTCATTCAACACCTCCAACCTAAAAATGTGTAGAAGGAGAAGGAAGGAATGAGAAGAAGTCTTACTGATTGTTTGAACACTAGAGATGAGGAGACCAAGGCAAATTTTTAAGAAGAGAAAAGAACTTGAAGAAGCTAGAGTTTTTGCTCATAGGAATTAAAATTTAAAATCAAGATTTGGGTGTCAAAGCCCTTCTTAAGGTAACATAGAAATTCCAACTCTAAAAATTAGTCGGAGAGTTAATAGGCTCAATAGAGGGATTTGAAGGTGCTGAAAGACACAAGAAAGAGCGGTTTGAATTGTGTTTGTCGTTTCTCAAAAAGCTACTTCAATCTTCTTACAAAAATGGATCTTTATAAACACATTCAACTTAATTTTAAAAGAGGTTTAGGCAGAGTAATGTTGAATCATAAAGAACTACGAAATAAAAGAAGATGAAGGGGACACAAATATTTTATACTAGTTCACATAAATTGTTGCTACATCTAGTCCTCCCTTACAAAGAGATTTTGCCTCAATATAGTCGATGACTTAATTCCATAAATTACATACAAGTATTATATACTATGCATCTTCGTTGATTTTGAGTATTTTATCTTTCCTCTCTAGGTTGTCGTCCTTAAAGAATCTTCAACTTTCTGACATCTTGCTGTTGAGGTTCATGAGAGTCGTTGTACCTTGTCCAGGTACCTCTTAGGGTTGAGTTGGTTGTGGCCACTATCGGCTGGATTTACACTAGTTCTAGTTTTGTGTCTGTTTTGACACAATTTGCTTCTAGTGTGTGAGAATATTTTTACTAATTTATAATAAATTATAAAGACTTTCTATTGAAAGGATTTTTCATTCATCTTTTTTCTTTAGTTGATGTGTTCATAGCCTATTCAGATTTTCTTCTTATCTTATAGTCTTTTTCATTTTCTGTCTCAAACTCTCACACATCTAATGGACTGAGTAAGTTCTTAAATAGAGAGATGAAGTTTTGTTGAGAATATTACCATTGGAAATCTTTAATTACCATTTAAGGCGGATTAGTCTTTGATATGTATCCATATAGATCTCCATGAATTATTTTGAGTATCTTGGTATGAGGCATGGAAGTAAAGGATACTATGATCAAATCATATCTTAAGGACTTTCAGACAAGTAGCAGATTCAAGATATTCAGCAGAGGACGTGCAAAACAGTGTTTTCTCAAAAGAATGACTATTTTATTAGATCATTGACTTTCGTAAGTGCTTTGCCTTCTTTAGAGCGTTGATTTCTTTAGAGTGTTGAATTCTTCAGAACATTGACTTTCAGTAGAGGATACATAATAACTCAAACTCAGATGAACAGACGCTTAATGTGATTATTAGAGGCAGAGAGGCCAGTTACTTGATTGCCACGCTTATCAGAAGCAGATTCAAGATGTTCACCAGAGGCATGTGCAAAACTGTGTTTTTTCAGAGGAATGACTTTATTAGATCATTGAATTTCATCAGAGCTTTGAATTCTTCAGAGTATTGACTTCTTCAGAACATTGACTTTCATTAGAACGATCATACGTTTAATGTGATTATTAGATGCAGGGCCAATCAGCGGTTTTTCCATGCTTATTAGAGGCAAATGAACAAAGCGCTTGTTGAATTTATTAGAGAAAAAAGACATGCGCTTGTTGAATTCATCAGAGGAGGACGAACAAGCTCTTGTGGAATTCCTCAAAGGCTGATGATCGGATGCAGATGATCCAAGACACATTTTCATTCATCAAAGGAAATTGGATGAGAAGATTTGCATTTCCATTCATGTTTAGATTCCTGATGACTTTGACTTGGCGATAGATCCTCATTACTTGTCTTTTTATAATCAGTTACATCTTCTGATTCATTAGAGGGGAAATTTGTTGCTTCCTCTGATTCATCTGCTTCCTCTTATAATTGTAAATTTTCAAAATCTTCATCAAGCTTTGACTTTTTAAGGTCAAACAATTTATCATCAAATTTGACATGGATTGATTCATCTACAATCAATGACTCTTTATTGTATACCCTAAAAGCTTTAGAATTTTCAAAGTATCCTAAAAAGGTGCACTTTTGAGAAGTGAAATCAAACTTGCCAAGATTACCTTTTTGGTTCAAAATACAACATATGCAATCAAAATTGATGAAAATAAGAAATGTTGGGTTTTTTGTTATTTTTAACAGTTCATGAGGTACCTTACTGAGATAGTTTCTTTTATAGTTTTGCAATGATATTTTTTGAATATATCATTTAGGTTTCCAATGCTCTTCCGAGCAAAAAATGTTTTGCTACATCCATTACATGAATCATGGTGCATTGTCATTTTCTAAAGAGATTATGTTTTTCCTTTCACAACACCATTTTGTCTTAGATAAGGGTGTATCGATGGGTGAGCGGCGGATAGAACTTGTGTACGAATCAGAATCCATTCTCATACATTAGAAGATATTTTCTAAGCACTGCATACTTTTCTCTTCAAATTCACACTAAACCATATGATGCACATCATCGTATATTGTAAATACAACCTAGCATTTGTTCTGCTGAGTTTTGCACTGTTGTTACGCCATCCAGCAGTTACTCATAAATTTATGTGACTTTATGTGAATCTCCTTGTGTCTAAGGAACTTTACCCATGTCTACATAGAATAGTCGATCAGTACTCAATAAGTCGAGTCCATACTTCGTTTACAACTACAAAATTAAAGTGTTCTAGAAGTTGACAAACTTGTCAACACATCTCTATTTAGAGCAAAGAATCAAGATGAGTCTCAGAGTTTGTTCTATTTTCCTTTATCTTCCTTTCTTGGATTCACATGATCTCACAAACAGTGAGGATCCCACATCTAACTCAAATCTTAGATTATGGCTCCAACTCCTGGGTAGATCGCTCTTCCCGTACTTAAAGTTCAGGTAGCCAGTCTCCCTTCCCGTAAACTTAGAGATTAATCTAAGTTGGCATGATATTCCAAACTGTGCTTGTGCTAGAATTCAGTTGACTCCTAGTCTTCACTAACCATATGTAAACATTGTACTCTTATTTTTTTCAAATCTGAAAATTGTTATTTGTAATAATATTGTTTTTGGTTTTCCTGTTGACTTGTAAGAAAGGAGTGATAGACGTCTCACTCTATTTGACTACTCTACACCTTACATGACAGTTAGGATGATGAGAAATATAACATTGAGCAAACCACATATCACATGCTTAATTTCGTCGGACTTATATCTCAAATGAGGTTTATGCATCTCATCTCCTCTGACTTGAATTTTATACTATAGATAGTACATCTTTTATAGAAGGAAAACATGATCATTCACCTATTGTGCCACCCTTATGATATATCTCCTTATGATTTCCATCCAAATCCCACAAAAACTCTTTCCTTGAAGTCAAATTTTGAAACATAGACTTTCCCCATCCCCATCATGTGTCGGTAGTGCCCCGAGCATCCACTATCCAGATACCAAATCAATTGAGTGTTTTCAACTATGTGTGGCCTTATGTGGAGGAATTCTGCTAAGAATATAATTATGGTTATATTTGTATTCTTCTTAATAGAGGTGCCCCACATGATTTGCACGGGGTTTCTAGGTTTGTTAATTCTAGTCTTAAAGGTGTTTGTATTTCCTATGTTTTCAACATAGGGCTAGTAGACTGATTTGTCGGAGGCTGACCTTAATGTAAGCAATATAATGACACCGAGAAGAGTTTCAAAAAAAGTTAAACTGGAGGGGTTCGTCCAATTGGCTTTGCTTCAAGTCAATACCACTAACACATATACCATGGAAGCTTGTCGATTGTAGTTCATGCTATGCCATTCTCTGTGAGAACAAATCTTAGAAAGGTTTTTAATAACTTAAAAAAATTACAGTTCTTAACTTATCCGGTGATTTCGTTTGCGCACATATAATGACCGTTTAGAATACGAAGATTGTTTTGTGCAAACAATGTTTCAAAAAAATCGTTTGTTAAGAAGGAAATTCTACATTTGTTTGTTCCTAGGTGGAATGAAGCGTTTCTTACTAAATCTGATCTTTTAGTTTTGAGGCCCCCTCACACATTGTGGATTCTTGTTCAGACATCCTCTCTAAGTTTAACATAATTAATTACTTTTCACTCATTGCGAGACATGATCATACTCAGATACCTCATATTTATCATCAACAAATTTGTGTCAAGTCATATATTGTTATGATACATTTGGTCATCTAAGAAACCCATTCTGTTCCCCATGGTTTCTTCATCTTCATTCAAGAGTTCATCCCTTGACTAGTATCAGCCATTAAATGTCTCTTCTTGCTTCTGATTACTAATTGATGTCCCTTCTCTCTTTGAGAGTTTTCACTTCTCAAGCTTAGCTGATCACTCACCCGTATAGGCCACTATATTGAGAATGGTTCTTTGTCATTAATACAAAGAATTAGATGATTTTCTTCTTTAATTTACTTTCTTCTTTGCTATTTATGGATTCCTAAATTCTTTTTTGGGAAATTATTCCTTCATTTGTTCCAAACATGCTTGGATTTTCTTTGAAATGAATGATAGCTTTTATCGTTTGAGTATTCACTCTGATCTTCTGATTCATTTTCCTCTATGAGTTCCTCCTTCGCTTGCAGAGCCTGGGTTGCTTTTTTTCCTTTGGATTTGAGAGTCAAGGACTTCAATTCTTTAAGTTCATTTCAAAATAGTTCAATCTTTATGTAAGTCTTTTGGATATCCTTTAACACAAAGACTAGGTTTTGGAATCTAAAAAAAAAATTTCTCAATGTCTTAATTTTCTTCCATCTGGAAGAGTTCATACTTCCTGACAAGCATATTTTTCTTAACTTTTTGCACTTGTTTATTTTCTTCATAGTTAGGACTAAGGCATCGAAGAGGCTTTTTGTTGCTTCCTTATTGCTACATTTTTCGAATTCTTTGAAGGTGATAACATTCATAATAAAAGTTATGGCTTTATGATGCATCTTGTATTGTTTCTTCTTATCAACGTTGAGATCATTTTTGGATATTTCAACACCAGCATCATCTTTAGGAGCTTCATAGTCGTATTCGACTATGTCCCAAAGTTCAGGATCATGTGAGATGTAGTAACTTTTCAACCGAACTTTCTAGTATTACAATTATCACCATCAAACAAAGGAGGCATGTTTACATTTCCACTTATAGCTTCATCACAAGAATTAGT
>PGWS01005451.1:0-11837 GCA_002896235.1 Cicer reticulatum
TATTATATTTCCATGAAGATTGTGAACTCAATTTAAAAGTGCTAATAAAATCGATTTAATTCAAAGGGAATAGCAAAAACTAAATTAAATATTAGATTAGATACCTTTCTTTCATCTAAATTTTAAAAGTACATTGTTCACCTTTTGATTAGGTTTATAATTGAAATCAATCTTTAAGATGCATTGAAGATAAAAAAAAAAAATGCACATAGGAGATACATTCATAGACGACGAAGGCATATTGTAGATAAAAAATAATATATTAGAAGAGGTAAACATAAAATATTAATGTCGTATCAAACATAGATTAAATATTATGTAGAGCGACAGAGAAACACGGTGCAGAACAATGGAGAAAAGAGAGAGCATGCCAGACGATGCAAAATAACTTAGAGAGATTATACAAAATGACACAGAGAGACGGTGCGCTATAGAGACATAGTAGAGAATGACATAGATAGACTCTGAAGAACAACAGAAAGAAAGAGAAAGGAGACTTGATTCCTTAAGCGAAGAGTAAGGAGACTTAGTTTTTTTTTACAAGACGATTTTATTCTTTTTTTTTTATACTTTAATAATAAATATAATTAATTTAAAATATAAAGACCTAAATATATAATTAAGAATTTAAGTCCAGATTTATCAACTTTTTTATTATTATTTTTATTTTATTTTATTTTGAAGGAGTATCTGTGGAAAATATAACTAAATAATATTATTTAACATACAACTTCAACATAATAATTTATATTTATAGAAAATCTCCATTTTCACATTGTCTTCTGGTGCATAGTACAAATATATATATATAAAATAAGTATATCAAATGAGAGAATGATTGTTGTGTCATTCAGTAGATATATAGTAGAGAAAAATAGAGAAACTAGGTGCTGGACATTATTGTCTAGTGCTTGAATAAAATGGTTAGTAACAATAACATGAATAGTATCATCACAATCACGTGGATATAAGAAATAGAAATCAATAGTATTTATAGGAGCAATATAAGAAGGATATTTGTTGGATCAAAAACAATATAACCCTTGATGTCAAGTCTATATTCTAAGAAAATGTATTTTGTGGATGAAGGTCAAGTTTTACGATAAAATAGTGAAATGGTTAAATAATCAAAATTTAATTATTTAATTATCTTATTATAAAACTCTTCTAAGTTAATATTTCGTGTATGTATATTATATTATTATATTATATATATATATATAATTGAAATTTTGAATGTTTAACATAGAAGAGGGCACAAAAAGTGAAACAGAACAAATTTCTATGGTGCATAGTGTGTGATATAAATTTTGCCAGTTGTGGGTAGATAAAGCAATCAATTAAAGTTTACTGGTAGCAATTTATTTAGTTTGTATGAGATATTGTGAAAAATATGGTACAGTAGTTGAATTGGTTTCTTTGACAAATTAAGGATTTATAGAGATTTCAAATATCCAAATGTTATCGAACATTAATATTATTTTGTGGAACATGAGGCCTCCATTAGATTGATTGTGTCTAATATTTTCTAAAATAAAATGTAAGTGAAAAATAACAAATTTTTTTTATTTCAATGATGTACAATTCTAAATGCTTTGTTTATTTAAATTATATATAGTTTTAATGATCATAAAGATCTAGTTTAATGAACCAATTTTTTCATTAAATAGACTTACATTTTTATTTAAATTATAAGAATTAAAAGTGGTCAATTAATTTTTCTTATTTATGTAATTTGACTTATTTTTAGTCTTTTACTGATAATTTATTTCAATTGGAGTATAGAAATGTCATTATGTATGTTATAGACTTTGGAAAATAAAATTTATATTATAATTACCACTTAACTTTTTTATTAAAGTTAGATAATTGTCTACACACAAAATATTTGATTATATTTCTTGTGATTATAATGGTAAGAACATCAATTTCTACCGTAAATAAAGTGTATTGTTAATTAATGTTTAAAAATTTTCTTGAAATTTTAATAATATATCTTTAATATTTTTTTTTAATTATAAATTATTAATTATTGTTGAGGTGAGTTAGTTAATGTAAGATGAGGAAGAATTCATATAATATATGATTTATATTATAAAATATATGATTACTGAACTATGATTAGCACTGGATTTTGTTTGAGAGAGTGGATAATAGGAACCATTTTTATATGTATAAAAATGAAATTGATGAACATGTTAACTGTTTTAAAAACCGATACTAAAATATACAAATTGATCACTTATAACAGTTAAAATAAAAGACCATCTAAAAAAAAAAATAAAGAACTAAAATTAAGTATAAAAATGGTATCTAGCCTAATATTTTAGGTAGACAAACATTGGTTTGTTTCTTCTGTAAATATATTAATGTAACAGTAGATCGAAATATTATTTCTTAGACAAATTGAACTAACACCAAAATATGAATAATAAGAAAGTAGGAGAAGAGATATTACAAAATCAAAATGGCTTTTATCATTGCTTGTAGAATAATTTGCATTGTTTATAATTATACTTTGTAAACTATTATTATATTTATATTGGTGTGTGGATTAAATTCTAGCTTGGGTGTTGTGGGATTACTTATTTTGTTTTCGTAATAAACTAAATTATTCGTTTGACTGTGATGTGTGATAACCATTCTTAGTACTCTCCTTTCGTTTTTCATTTCAATATGTTTAACTATTTTGAATTATATCTAAATTAGTTTAAAATATACTAATTTATTACATATCATCAAGATAATATGTCAATTATTGTGATAAAGGAGAATTATGAATTAAAGAATCAAAATAATGACAAGACGTATATATTTTTTAAATTAATTAGTTATTATACATCAATTGTTTATTTAAAATCACGTTGAGCTACCTTATAATAATATGGATAAAATGTATATTTAGTTTAATGTAGCTTATATTTAAATAGTTTTTTTAGTTTAAAAAGTATTTGTTTTTATTTATTCAACCCCCAATTTTAAACAGTAAGCTAATGAAGACGACTTGAAGTCATTATATACTATCTCTGACCCAATATATCCTTATAGTCACACCTCAAAGGCACAAGTTAATTAATAGATATTGAAAGGAAAAAAGTCAAACCAAATAAAAATGTCCTAAAACAAACAAATATATTCTACATAATCATATTAAATATATTTAAATTTATTAATTAATATCAACTGTTCAATATAAATATTTATATAATGTGTATATAATAACCATAATACAGATCAACATTAGCAGATTAATCTTACTAAGTTTCAGGCGCAGGTAATTTTGTTTTTTTTTGAAAAATAAACACTCGATTCGACCAACTTATTGTTAAAAAATTTACAGATTATATTATATAGCAAAATTTACAAACCATCGGAAAACACATCTAACGTAGCAAAATTTATAAATTATTTCATTGATGTTTTTTCTTTATAAAATATTCATTTCATTGAAGGTATATTAATTAGATAATAACAATAGTTAATTAAAAATACTTCATTTACCATAATAAAAACTAATTGACAAATAATTATAAAACAAAATTTATTAAGTTTTGGATCATATAACATAACTGTAATATTTACTAAATCAACTACAGAATTTAAAAAAACAATGCGAAATAAATTGTCAAGAAAACACAAACAAAATCAAATAAATGAAAATTAAAACACAAACAATGTCCAGATAAAAAATGTGAAAAGTGTAGGCACCTTAGACGCAATTGCTGAAAAATCAAAAGCAAATGCCTGAAAGTGACCCTTTTGAAAACAAAAATTAGTTCGATATAGAGAAGATCTTCGACGAACAAGCCAGATACAAAACTTATTTCCTTCTTAACCTTCCATAATAAAACTCAAAAGGATCAAACCAATAAAAAATTAAAACAAAAGAGTATATATGAACAAAATGTGAGAAGCTCGTAAGCAGATTTATCGACAGAAAAACAATAACCGGCCAGTAAGCTCCTTCGTTAATTGGCTACAGCCGCATGGCACCAATCAGATTAAGGGTACTGGTTTTTTAATTACCACCCTTCTCTTGGTTACATATAGCTTCATCAAATAACAAATAATACCAATAACTAAACTCAAAATCATCACAACAGCGTGCTAAAGAGATTTGGAAAATAAAAAGATTTAAAAAAGAATATATATGCTGCTGATCAGATCTAAGCGAACTATCAGCCGTAAACCCTAAACCTAAACCTGAAATTCATAGTGATAGATGAAAGGGTTAGGTGCGTATTTATAACTATAGTGCAGCTCTGCCGGTGGAAAGGCCCACAAATTTAATCCAATTAATATCAATGGGGCCTATAAAGGCCCAGTTACTTAGAATATATGGTTACTATTAATTCTCACTATATAAACTTTATCTATTGTCAAAAAAAATATTATTATATTTTAATTTTCTTAATTTGATTCAATGATTATTATTTCATTTTTTGAAATATTGTAAATAAATTTATTGTGTTTTTTTGTTCTGTGATAGAAAAAAATGATTTCATTTCAATGTCAAATAAATTTATAATATTTGACATGAAAGTAGATTCTAAGGATGTCAATGATTAGGGTTTGGTTAGGGTACTATAGTACCGTCTCCATACCCACAGTTTAAAGAATACTCGTGCTTGTACTCTTTTAGGTATCAATTTTAATATATGTACATTTGCCCTATGGGTACTTAAGTACATGTACTCGTACCCATTACTCACGCTTTAACTAAAATATATGGATAAATAAATGATTTAGTTGTGATTAAATTTAAAAATTATTCAAATATTTTTACTCTAATCATAAAGTACTATAAACCAAAATATTTTATAACTCAACATTTTAAATGAACACTCGTTATAATACACATTCTAATATTCATAATAATAATGCATAAAGTTGCAAGTCCTACGACAATATTATTTGAGATATGTAAAAACAATTGATAGAAAGTTGCAAGTATAATTATAAAGTCACGATTAATAAGACACAACTCTTAGTTATAAAATCACAATTATTTACATATTTATCATAATCAAATTCTTAAAAAGTTTGCAAACGTTTATCTTTCAATTATAAATATTTTAGGGGTCCAATGGTATTAATAGATGTTAAAATATAAAAGAAAACAATTAATTAAACTAAACACTAATATAATAAATAAGTAAATAATATATTTATATAAGTGCGGGTGCAGGGCGGGGTGGGTACTATAGTACCCGTACTTGCACTCATACCCGCTTAATTTTGTGGGTAATTACCCGTCCCGGTGTCTATACTCATTATGCGAGTTTTTACCCTTTGTGGGTTTTTTTTTGCAGGTATCCATTGGGTCATCCATAGTAGATTCCTTGGACCAACTCTAATGGGTTGTGCCGTTGTGTTACGAGTTCGTTAAGGGACAAACCTAACTTTTTGACCATTTCTGCATTGGAATCTGCCGGCATGGAATTGGCGTTGCATTCTGAAGCAACTCCCAATATGGGTTTGTCAGAAAAAATTACGACACGAGTTCAATATAAAAATTATCCAAAATATATTTTAACATAAAAAATGAATACAGTATTTGACATGGTATATTATCCACCATATATAAGACAGTTTAAAAAAATCAATTTTATTTCAATCTTTATTTTATTTATTTTTAATTATTATTAAGACACATCTTTTTGACACATAGTACTTTATACGAATAAACGACTTTGATTATTCCATTAACTATTAAAAATATAATTTATTAATATTTATTAACATATATCTCATTAATACTTAAGACAATTAATCCACTAATCACCTTAGAGTACTACGATTAATGGTTAAAAACTTATTAAAATGATTAATAGATATATATTTAAAAATGGTTAATGACAAATATAAGTGGTTGATGAAATATTCAAATGATTAATGGAAATATTTTCTATAATTTGTGGTATTTGAAAATATACATTCAAATTTTATCAACCTTTATTCTTATTTTGCACTCATTTTTATTCTCATAATTTTTATCTCACAATTTTATCTATTTGAGTTTCATTTGACAACATTCTTTTACTCAATTTTTTATCTTAATACTTCAAATAGATCCAAATGAATATATTTTCATCAATTTATGTTGCATTTTATATAATGTTATTTATTTTTATTATCTTTAATTATATTTATCATGTATTTAACACTAATTTTAAATTATTGTTATAAAATTTAAGTTCAGTTTATTTTTAATTTTAATTTTTAACATTAATATAAATTGAAAATATTTATATTAATATTTTTAGTTGAAATAAAATTAAATACAAATAAATATTAATGTGTGTTTAAAAATTGTTGATCCAATATCATTTATTTAGAGTTGTTATAATTGAAAGGAAAAAATGAATAATGTTTGAAGATAATGTATCAGTAATAAACCCCACCTAAAGAACTTAATATTAAAGTTCACCATTTGAGGTCTATTAAGAAGATAACCACATCATCAAATAATCCTATGCAACCAGAGGACAACTTCAACAATAAATATAGATTGAAAAACGCATGAGGTTATGTCTTCTATGATCATGTTATATAAGAGGAATTCATAGTTGGGAGGAGAATGATGGGAGATAAATGACATATTTTTTACAAACTAAAGTTGACAAGTGATGGTGTGTATATGCAGCTATATTACTAATGATTTATTTTGCATGCTTAAATAAAGGGTCAAACATGAATAACTAAGATCCATATAAAAAAGAGAAAAGGTTATATGGAGGTATACAAATAGACAATAGATGAAGACTTAAAAAATAGTAATACTACTTATACCAATAATATATTATATATTAATTATATATATATATATTAACAAAATAACTTATATAGTTAAATCTAATTACATGAGTATTACAAGATGAATGATTTCTCATAAAATTTATAACAATATTTGAGGTGTAACGAAACATGTTAAAAAAATTCGTATTGGTTTAAAATTATATATATAATCAACAATGTTAAAAGTAGCTCAAAATGTTCATTGATATTCAAATGATATTTTCGCAATATAGTTTGGTATGCAAACGAACTATAGTAAGTTGGTGAGCATGTAAATAACGTGGCATTCTTTGCTTGAATAAGAAATAAATGACGTCGAAATAGAAGGAAAAAGTGAAAACTTAAACCTTATAAAATACCTCAAAATAGTATTGATTCCAAAAGATATAATTTAATATAATAGAAAACCATTGCTTAATCTTTTATAAAAATGAACTTGATCTTTAAAACCACTTGGTTAGAGTTTAATGTAAACTATACTTTAAGGAATTTTAATCGTCGAATTTATATGGTGTATTTGTTGGAGTTAATATGGAAGGGATGAAGGGGTAATATTTTTAATTAAGTTTTATGTTTGTTTCATCCTTTAAGAGGGGAAGGAGCCAAAATTCTTCTTACAATTCATTGCTCTCCCTTCATTTTGGGGGATCTTGAGAGGACGAGGAGGGATTCCATATAACTACAAAATCAAAACATGTCTTTATTTTTCCTCTCTCCTTCCACCCCTTCATAAAACACGTCCCTTCTTTTATTCGTGAATGAAAGAGATCGATTAATGTCATCGTGGGAACTGCAGCTAGCTCTCAGTGTACTTGAATTGGTGTGTAGGAGTAATATTGACAATCAAACTCATAGCGTAAAGTAGAACATGCATGATAGGGCTGAGAACAACGTACTTATTATCATATAACACATAACAATTAATCACAATCGATTATTTTTAATTATTTATTATTCATATAACGTATAAAACTTCAATTCTCGTAATCATCTTGATCATTTGTCATTATATCATCTATTAATTTAAAATCATGTATTTAATTATAATATCAATTAAACGCGAGGTCATACAAGTATATTGCATTAATGCACATGCATGCAACATATAAGTGTCATGTAATTTCTATCACATGGATTCAATTACTCTAGGTTATAACTAGTAGGAAAGTCTTTTACCAAGTGATGAAGAGTGTCTAGTCAAAATTAACTAGTATTTTATGGATTGCCTCAATATGTGCTTATCTTATGTAAGGTTGTTCTTGTCGACAATTCTCTCAGGTCTCTATGATCGTCAATTATTATTCGGTCTAAAATAGCATATTAAAAGATTCAACGAATTCAACCCACTTTGACACCTAGTGCATAATTAACGATGTTATTCTACTTACTCTACGTATAAATCTATTATTATCATCAATTAGGATGAGTTGGCTCACAACTTAGTAAGTACAATATTTCGGTGTAATAAATAATGATAGCAACATATTCTTTAACAAATATTTTTCAACATACTTTAATTTGAATTGATTTAAATTCATACGGCTTATTAAATTTATATGGGACCCACATGATTTAATTGAGACTACGTAAAATGGAACTAAATAATGTGTTTTAAAAAATGTTTAGCTAGAAATTCATTTTCATGGTATTCCTGAACTATTAATTTTTTTAGTACATATAAGATACTCTAATTTGATTAAAGGTAAATTAAATCTAACTGTGATTATTTAAATTAAGATTTGAAATTCGAGTTCATAAGAGATTCATATTTAACTCAACTAATTGACTACTTGAATTCATTAACTATTTCAACACAATCCATTTAATATTGATGATATACATGCATGTATTGGTTCTTTTTAGATTGCGTTTGGTTGGAGGTGGGTAGAGAAATTAGTAAGATTGTGTTTAGTTCAAATTCTAAAAGAATTATTTTTTAAATTGATTTTGCGTCGAGTTCATTTTGAAGGAATTTAAATGAAATTAGAGATAAGAAACTCTATATAACTAAAAAAAGTCATGAAAATATATTTCATTCATTTAAACCGAAAACAAATCATTAGAAAATATATATCCTCTCATTTAAACAAATATGTTATATCAACCTTTAGTCGACTTTCATCCGGTGCTCTGCATTTAAACCAAACAATTCCTAAAGTTAATGAAATGATTTTTTGGTATGTAGTAGTGAAAATGAATGAAATTTTTTTAATTTATAAATAATAACTATTAATAACTAATATTTAATTTAGATTAAAAAAAAACTAACATTTAATTAAAAATAATTAACTCTTCAATGAAACATGATTGGACGGCCCCGATTGGCAGCAGAAAACCAACAGCGATCTTAGCATTGGATCATCTCCTAACGGACCTGGAAACTAAACTATAAAAAGCAATAAAGACACAACCAGTATTCTCTTTTTAGAGAGAGAAAGAAAGGGTTTTTGTTAAAGTGGATTAGAGAGTTCAAAATCCAAATTTTAATTGAAAAATAACAGTAAATTAATTTTGGCAGTGTTAGAGTTGGATCGGAGGCACAGGGAGTCGGAGGAAGTCAGATCTGGTTAGTTAGAAAATGGAAGGATTGGGGCCCGACTCGACGGTCCTCGACCCGTTACGACCGCAACGGTTTTCACTGGACCGGGTGAGGAAATGGAAGAAGAAAATGGGTCCACGTTTCACCTTCTGCTGCTTCTCTAATTCAAATTCCAACAATAACCACAACAACAATCACAGATAACGCTTCTTCTAACGGTAATAATGGTTCTCATCTTCTTCTTTACAAGTGCCCCTATTACTCAAAGCCAGAACACCAATAATTGCTAACGGAAAAATGTCAAAGACGGCGCTGCGACCGGTCGAAGAGCCTCCCCGGGAGGAAATTTAAATTATTCCGGTATTATTAAATTACAATGCACTCTTTTTATTTTATTTGATTTTTTTTGTCGTTGGGTTTATGATTTATCTTAGGTTTTATTGATGAATGAATTTATAGGGTTTTAGTGTCCGGGAATTTGAATGGGGAACTGATTCATGGATGCCTGATTGGTGTCCTTTAATGGCGAATGTTTTGAGTTTCTGTCATTCTTGCCTTTTAATGGTAATTGACAATTTTAACTGACCAAGTTTTGGCAGTAACTGTACATTTACCTCATAGAATATGGTTTCTTTGATAGTGATTAGAAACGATAGAAGAAAGGGAAAGATAAGAAGTGTGAGGAATCTCAATTTTCAGGTTTTCCTAATGTCAAAAGTATAGGAGCAATTTAGTTTGTGGAACTCTGCAGCAATTTAATTAAGGGCTTATAGCATAAGCAATTATCATATAAGTTCTTTTCTATAAGCTATTTTGACAACAAAAGATAAAATAAAGAAATTGTTTTCATAAGATAACTTGGAGAGCTACCAGTGGAAATAAGCTGAAACAACTTAGGACATGTCATAAGTGCTCCCAAACAGTCTCACAGGTGCTTATTCCAATATATTAGCTCAAATAAACCAATCCGATCAGGTCGTTTGGCTATAAGTTGGTCTAAAATTTGATGGAACTAGACAAAAGTTTATGATTCTCCCCCTCCCCTTTATGTTGCCTTCAAGTGTCAAAGTTCTTTGTTTAATAAATGAAATTCACTCTAGCATGAATTTTACCAAGATGGCAAATATTGATGCTTGTGGCGAAGGTGTCGAGTGCCATGGGTGACAAACTTGGTATAATGAACTCCTACCAACAAATATAGTGGTAGTTGTTTTTGTCTGAGGATTAGGATTTGGAAAGTATTCTATGATAAATGCAGTTTGCAACTTCTATGATAGATAAAAGAACACTCTATGTGCTGAAAGTGGACATATTCAAATATCCAAAGAGAACTCTTTGAAAAGTACCACAAAATGAGATATCACGGAGTGTTGGAGGGAGACAGGGGACTATTTTGATGGAAGGGAAAGGAAGGATATCTTTACATAGTGGGTTGTGGCCCTAGAACAGGTCTAATTGGAAAAAGAGGAATCCCATTTGGCCAGAGATAATGATTATCTGCCAAACTATTTTTCAATAATTTGAATATTGTCTTTATCATGTGGAGATATTGATCTCTCCGTTGTGTTGGTATATTGTTATTTTTTGATACATCTCTGAGATGGATTGCTGATATCATTTTTTGAACAGCTTATATTATCATTTTATTTCGTAATAAAATTTGTTGGATTATCGATTGATCAGCCTGATATGCTTTTTTTGTCTGTTCTATTATTATATTAGGCAATATTATATTGTAGGGATTATACATTAAGATAAACATAATAATATAATTAACTGTAAACCCTCCATTTAGTCCTTAAAATATTAATAATATCAATTGAGTTTTCAAATGACATGAAGTTAATCGGTAAACAAAAACTTTTGGGCTATTTTATTGTCAAGCGGCATTAATTGAGGACCAAATTGATGTTCTGAAAAAGCTTGAGGATCAGAGTGGGGGTTCTATCTACTTTTAATTATCCTGATGCATCTTTAGTTTGTTAGATCTACAAGTAGTGGTTTGCCAATGCTGCATCACTCTAATAGGACTTCAAATTGAGGTATTGACACGACCTAACCCTTGGAATTGATTTTGTTTTCTAAACAATAGTTGGAAAATGATCATGTACCTAGACCTAACCCTTGGAATTGTTCTATGTTGTACTATTGTGGATTTTTATTTTTATTTTTAGTGCTTGGCATGCAGACCAAACAATGATGGAATATTTTGTTTCTTCTCATTGGTCCACACTCCACACCATTCCATTTAGTGGAATCAAAACGAACCACTTTTAAACTTCATTTCCAATTCTATTTTATGTTATAAATCATCAAAACATATATGTTCCATCCTTGTTTAACACACTTATCAAACACTACCTTAGTGTTCCCTTGGGTAAATCGCACTCATGTTGGAAATGGCTTGTGTAACCTTCAATGATGTTTATTTTGTTCCCCCCACAAACACATTTGTTGGCCATTAGGTAGAATCTATTACTCAGAGCTATAATCATTCATG
>PGWS01005454.1:0-40905 GCA_002896235.1 Cicer reticulatum
TCAACTTCAGTTCAAAACTCATTTTATTTGAAAATAACTCTTTACGTACTCAAACATATTCAAATTTAATCACTACAACATATTAAAATCACGAATTAAATTTCATTTTCTACAAATCCACACATCAAATACATGTCATTTCTATTCTATAAAATCACAAATAATGTCCTAAATGCAAACTAAAAAGTTTGGAAGGAAAGCCCTTACCTTAACGTTAGCTCTAACACGCGATTACGGGTACCGTAATTAATTCTGGTAAAATTTAAGTTCGTGACGTTGCGTCAGAAACTAATCATCCTAAGGCACCGCAGCGTGGGCAATGAACAACTTTCTCTTATGTCATTCCCGAATGGGAATCTTTAGATCTAATAAATAAATGGGGGTTTGTGTTTCTTGGTTTTAGTTTTGTTTTTGGAAACAAAAGAAAAGAAGGAGAAGAAGATTCACGCAGGCCTTGCTTTTTGTTTCTCTGTCCGTTTCCCTTGCTTTCTTATCTATATATATACATACATTACTTATATATATATTTACACTTAAAATCTTATAATAATATAATAATATATATATATATATATATAATATTATTTAACCAAACTACACAAATATCTAAAAATATGTAGATATTTCATAAAATTACCATTTCACCCAATCACCTTCCCAAACCCACTTTTGTTAAAAATATCAACTCTCGTCCGCAACTCAGTTGACAATACATTTTTCAGCAACACCGAGGTATTTTTAACAACAATTGTCCGGTATTAAATTCTTCGTAACGTTAAATAAATAAAACTATTGCTCGACGAATAATTTTAATCGGGAATCCAAAAATATTTTTTGGCATTAAATTCACAAAATACTAAAATACAATAATTTGGCTAAAAAGCCTCAGAGTTCAACACTAAAATACCCTAAAATTGCATAATTATGATTAAAAACTATGGGTCTTACAGAGTGGTTTGGTGTTCTTCATTTGCAGTTGGAGGATTTTCATCCATATTCTTCTTCCTTGACAAAGCTAGGAGAATACAATTATTATGGGGTATGTATTAAATATGGATATGTACAACATTAAATATGACAATGGAATGAAAATGCAATATTATCTTTTTTTTTTTACAGTTGGATGTTGGGGAATCATAAGTCTTACGTAAATTTTTTAACGAACGCGAATTATTAATGAAGAAGAATATGGGGATCGGTAAACAAAACAACAAATCCTTCGTGATGAGAAAAAGTACGTACTCGGTTAAACTTTTCAAATCAGGTTGGCTTGAATTAAAAAGTAAAGTTTTCTTTTTTCCGATCTCATTATCCACTTAAATAACACGTGACTAAGGTCTGTATGATCCCCAAAAATCCTGAAAATTTATGCAAAAAGTCATTAATTTTTTATTTTTTCCTTAGAGAAAGAGATTACAAAAAAAAAAGTCACGAGATATGAATCAAAACTATTATATATTAAAGTCTTGAATGTATGAGTATTTTTTTGGTTTGTATGGATATTCTTACAATGAAAGGGGCTATTGGCTTATGTAGTGAAACTCTCACAAGGGAGACTCTATGGTTCTAAACACGGTTCCTAGAGCCAATAATCCTATTTTAGAATATTGTCAACAACAATAGGTAAACTATTTGGAGCAACAATAACCTCAACATGATCAAACTCTATGTGAGATCTTCGTGCTAACCAAACACGATGTACATCCAGAAAGCTACCATTACGCGATCTCGAAACTAAGCTTAAGTTTTATTCAAACCCGGTTATAAGATTTCACTCATAAGTGTATGTCTTAGTAAAAGTTTAGATGTGGAATAAGCATAATTCAATAACTCCAAGATACTAACAAAACATATATACATATACAAAATAAATAAATAAAATAAAAAATGATCTACTAGCTTAAAAGAATATTATAATGTCAAAAAATACTTATTAAGAAATAATAAACAAAAAAAATGAAAACAAACAAATATAGAAAGAGATTTAAAAAAATTATGCACAATTAATTTGTTAGGCTTGACTCTCTAAGGTTCCCCAGCAGAGTTGCCAGCTGTCATGCGACATAAAATTTCGAGATTTTCTCGAATTCAATGGAGTCGTCACCAAAATTTATTTTAAAATAGGGAAAATATTAGGAGACCCTTAAAAAATAAAAAAATGGTCTTGATACTAGATTTTGACGTTCGGGAGTCGATTATGCGTAAGAAAAGGTATTAGCACCATACGACATCCGTTAAAATACAGTTACCTATAATTAATTGTGCAAAATTATATCAACTTAAACATATTTATTTCTTTTTATTATTAAATATGAATATAAATTATTTTTATAAATGTGATTTTTTGAGATAAAAGTGTGCTTGACAAGAGAATGATTATTAGTGTGCTTGACAAGAGAATGATTTTGCTCCTACGTATCTCGCGGTGCTATGGAGAAATCAAAGCTACATAGTTCTTGGTTAATGAGGATGTATAGATTATTTTTAAAGAAATTTTGTTTTATTATAAAAATATTTTGACAAAAAAATGAGTTTGTTTTTGAGCTAATTATTTAAAAATGTGAGTTTTAGAACAATCAAGTTGTACAACTCGTGTCTCAAAAATTTAAATATTAAAAAAGATGTTACATCTAAATTTAATCAAATTTTTTAAAAGTCGATTTGGGGTTAACTTAAAATCGAGTGTTAGAGACTATCAAGTTGTCACCAACTTGCGTTCTTAAAGATTAAAAATATGTCACATCTAATAATCAATTTTAGACTAAATTTAGTATATTTATTTAGTGTGAAGATGAGTTCTAGAACTATCAATTGTCCCAACTTGCGCCTAATAACTCAAAGACTAACACATATCATATCTAATTAACCTTTCAATATTTGATTATAATTTATATTTGTTTTCTTTATAAGAACTTAAAAAATTTGATTCTAAATATTAAATAAATTTAAATGATTCTACAAAATAAAATTAGTAATAAACAAAGAAAACAAAATAGCAACAACAAAATATATGACCTGATAACAACAATACATTTTAATAATAGAATGAAAATACTAATTACTAGTATGAGTCTCTTTTAAAATAATAGTGATGGAACATAATTCATTTTATATTAAATTGCACCACCCAAAAAACCAAAATTTGTTATAACATAAAATAAATGATATATATATTGCTAGTTAATTATGTTTCATAATTATTTATACGAAACATAATTATTTATGTTTTAAATTGTAATAAATATAGCAGACATTTAATTAAATAGAATAAAGGCAGTAATAATGTGTAGTTAACGTGTAGCAGTACAGTTGAATAGAGGAACAGGTGAAGAGAGGAACAATGCAGTCAAAACAAATTTCAAATTTCCAACACATTATACAACAAATCATCTCAAACAAAAACACTATCACCCATTCCAACCTTTACAAACACAAAATCCCAACCAAACCACCATTTACACATAACAAAATTTCATCTTTCACATATAACATATCTTAGTTTCTAATTTTATATCTTTTAATAAATTATACTGTATATAAAAAAGACTGAGAAAATACACGCTTTTCCGGATGCCGGTGAAGATCAAAGCGGTGTGCGGCTACTGAGGTTCTCTATTCTCTTTTCTTCAGTTGTTAAAATGGGTTTATAGTATACAATGGATCTTTCTTCTCTTTGGTTTGTTTGTTGTGTGAAATAATCTATTTATTTTAGAAAGAAATAAAAATGAAGAAATAAAAATAACTCTCCCTTATGTACTTTTTTTCTTTTTTAGTCTCTGATCTATTTAAAAAATTCTTCTCCCCATTCCTTGATTTTTTTTTTTGTAGTAAAACAGGGAATGTTTACGTTCATATCAAAAATATGAGCTCTGGAATTTGTATTGTTTCGCAATAAATTTTAAGTGGATTTCGCATTGTTATTTAATAAATTTTAAGAAAAGAGTGTCTTCTACCTTTTCTGTTGAGTGCACAAGTGTTACAAGTAATTTCTTTATTAAACTAAAAATTAAATCAGATGAGTCATAGAACTGGTTTGTAACATGTTTATAATAGGGATGTTAATAAGGCAAAGAAGATAAAAGAATACATAGTGAGAGTGAAACAACATGCAAAGAAAATGAAGAAATGTGTTGGTGTTTACAAGGAAGCGTGTGATGGTGTGTTGTTGTTTGACAAGCGTGTGTTGGTGTATTGATGTGTGTTGGCAGGGTTGATGTGTGTTGGTTGGGGGCAGCTGGCTGTGATGGTTGGCAGACCAAAAATGAAATAAAATGAAATTGATAGACCAAATGAAAAACAAGAATATAAAAATAAAATAAAAAAAACAATAAAATAAAATGAATGAAAGTTCTTTCATCATGCTAGAGTTGTGTGGTTGTAATTCACAATTCTTTCTTCTTTTTTTATTTTATATTATTTTATTTTTGGTATATACTCAAATTTGAATAAGATTCATAAAATGATGATGGTTTTTTTTAGATTTTTGATAATAATAGTAAAATATTTGAATAAGATTCATATTATTATATATATTATTTTTTAGTTGATCGGACAAATTGAGGTATTACACTCAACATCATCATTAAGACGACCTTAATGATTTATCGATGGATATGCATCATTCTATTGATGTTTTTATCGCGTGTTATGATATGATTGTAGACATTATGTTTTAGTGAAATTTTGGTGTAGCCTTTAATTCTTTGGATTTGTGAAACATCATACACTTGGATTTTGGTGTTATATGGTTGTGACTTTTGAGATACTTTTGACTTTCTCTTTATGTTGACAACAAATATCTTCATCTTTGTATTGATGAAATTCTTGGTTGAAAGTTTATAGCAAAAAAATATTATGGATTTGTATCAGAATGTAATGGATGAATATGGAAGCAGTTGAGAGGTTGGATTTATTTTATTTATAAAAAAAGTAGTACCGACCTCTTTGACACTACAACAGACGCAAAAAATTTAGTTAGAGTTCATCAATAAAAGGCGCTAAGATTATGGACGCAAACAAGAGTGCAGAAATAGAACAAAATATTTAAATTATGTCCTTTTTGAAGCTAAATAGCTTTCGCTCCAAATGTTGATCCATTGCTTCGGTCTAGCTGAGCGGACGCCATCCGCAATCTAACATCCATTAGATGCAACTGCTTTGCTTCAAGGTCCCCAACGTCTGCCATGTTGTGGATGCAAATTCAACACAAATGGTGACTAAAAAAAAATAAATAAATAAACAACCATATTTTACTTAGCGTCGGCTAATCCAACTCAAATGATTAAAAAAATCACAAAATATTTTAGCACACTAGCGTGCGCTTGACCGACGCTAACTAGCGTCGGAGTTGGAGACCGACGATAAATAAGACCACTAAAATGAATTTTCTAGTAGTTGTAGTGTCCATTTTTCCATTCTTAGCCTCCAATTTTGTTGTAGTGGTTACTGTTTGAAACTTTTTTCTGTAACTTTGAGATAGAAGAACCGCATGAGGACATTTTTTTATAATTTTCATTTGGGACATAATAATTGTTACGCACGATATGTTGAAGAATAAATACGAAGGCATAGTGTTTTTACCACAACCACATGTTTTTCCGCCATAGGTGGAAACGTCAAATTTCCAACCATTAAAAATCAAACACATAAGTATTCTTGTATTTCGGACTTTTTTTCTCTTCGTAATGAATAGCCCAACTAATTTCATTGATTGGATCTACTTTAGTGGAAAATAGTAGGCCTTATTATGAAATTAAGTACAAGATTACACCCCTTCACATATGCCTCTCATGTACTGAATCTTAAAGCAACTATTTATTTTTCCAAGTTTGTAGAAATAGTCATGTGAACATTTTTTACATTTTGTTTCAATTGATGTAGATATAGATAGATAATTGGATGAGTATAGAAGGATCAAGGTTGCTTGGGATCACGTCAAACCATATGAATTTCATTTTTGTTTTTGACTTATTGTGTATTTTATATGTTTAGATAATGAACCTTTTCGTGTGCAATATTTTAGAAAATGATAAGAGAAACTTTTTCAACAAAATAAATTAAAGTTTTTATGCTAGTAGTTGATTTCTAACTTTTTGAATGTGACATATTTGCTTACAATGCATTGTGCCTTTGATTTTGCATACCATGCTAAACTAAAACTAATTCACACATATTTTGCTATTTTGTTTTATAGATGGAGGTCGCTAGCGATTCTCTTAACTTCAATATTTTTTTTTTTTTTTAAGCATCAATTCAAAGTAGGTATTATTTTAAACTCTTTTCTTCAGCATTGAATAGACATATATTTCAATGACTTATGTAACACTTTATATCGCAAATTTAAATGTTTTATTTAAAATTCATTCCATTTTTTTTGCTTTAAAGATTAATGTTAAATATTTTATTCCACTGAAATTTTTATAGGGGTGTTCTACATAAATAAAGGCTATTTTGTAGTAACTAAGCTTTTTGATTAAATATAATATCATAATTATTATACTTAGTTGACTAATATTTAATAAATTATATTTATATCCTTTAACAAACAAAACATCTTTAATAGAAGGTGATGTGCCATTACCAATTGTGCCTTGCCCCATGATTTAGCCTTTCTGCTTTTCCCCAAAAGTTATTTTGCCTTCTTTGATCAATGTTAGGTCTTGGAACATAGACTTTTCTCTCGTCATATATCACGAACATCCACTGTCCAAGTACCATGATTGGTGTTTTAACTTGGTTGTTGAGGACATCTGCAACATATATAATTTTGTTCTTAGGTACACAAATTTGATTGGGTCCTAGTTTGTTAGTCTTGAAATATTTCTTGTCTTTCCATGCATTTGACATAGGACAATATAATTTAGAGTGACATTTCTTAGAGCAAACAATACACAAAATATCAGAGGGAACAATACACAAAATATCAGTGGCAACAATACACAAAATATCAGAGAGAACAAGTTTAGGTTCAGTTACTGTTTCTTCAAATCCTATACCTCTTTTACCATTTCTACCAACTCTATAAATCATAGAAGCATACTTTCTTCTTTCTATATTGTTAGCTAGAAAGTATTGGAATGCTTCTTCATATTTATCAGCATTACATAGCATTTCCTAAAGGGTTTGAAACAAGAGTATCTTTCAAGGTTTTATTTTCTTAATTAACCTAAACACTTTTAGTTTTAAGGCATTGATCTCTTAAGTTAAGTTTGCATTTACTTTCCTAAGTGCTTTCAGTCTGAGAGACAACTTGTGGTTTTTTATTTAAAAAATCATTAATGACATTAATTAAATCAGATCGGGTTAAGTAAGAAAATAACTCAATTTCTTCATCAATTGATTCACTTCCAGAGTCAGAATCAATCTTTATGTTGGTCCGAAGACAAAGTTGATATGAGCCATTAGAGCCAAGTCTACTTGCTCTTCATCAATAGAGGATTCATCAGGATCATCCCATGTAGGCATTAAAAGCTTCTTCTCGGGTATGAAAAATTTCCTCTACTTTTTCCTTTTTTTAGATTTGGACATTCAGACCTAACATGTACAGGTTCATTGCATCTATAACATATAAAGTTTTTCTTATAAGATTTTTCATCATTTACTATACTAGACTACCTAGAATATCTTTGAGGAAATTGCTTCTTTCTGTTGTGCCATATCTTTTGAATTTTTCTGGAAATAAAAGCCAACTCCTCATCCTTTAACTTCAGATTTTGATAATCTAAATCATTTTCCTCTGATTATGCTATTTACTTCAAAACCTTCTTTTGCTTGGATTTCAAGGCCAAAGTTGAATACTTCTTCTTGGGTTCATCCTTCGTAAGCTCAATTTTATATGATCTCAATGAGCTAATCAATTCTTCCAATTTAAGAGTATTGAGATCCTTAGCTTCTTGAATAGCTGCAATCTTAGGTCTCTACTTGCTTGATAGACTCCTTAGAATTTTCTTCACATGATCAGTAGTAGTATAACTCTTCTCAAGTACCTTCAATCATGGGACCAAATTCTAGAATCTAGAAAACATTGTTTCAATATCTTCATCTTCTTCAATTTGGAATAACTCATATTTTCTAACTAGAAGGTTGGCCTTTCCATCTTGAACTTTTCTTCATAAACCAGAACCAAAATGTCATAGATGTTTTTTGTTGTTTCTTTTTCAATGCACTTATCAAACTCCTTGATGGTGATTGCATTGATCATGAAGGTTTAGGACTTGTGATGCATCTTGTACATCTTCTTTTGTTCAGCATCCATCTATTTCCTTGAAATTTCAGTACCATCAGAATTTGTTGGAGCAATGTAGCTATCTTCAACTAAGTCCCAAAGTTCCAGATCTTGTGAGATATAGAAACTCCTCAGTCTTTCCTTCCACTACTCAAATCGTTCACCATCAATCAAAGGTGGCATGTTCATGTTTCCTCCAACAAATTCTTCAGGAAATCTATACATTGTTGAATCCTTGGATCTTTGTTCAGACACTGTAAAGCACTAATTTTTTATACCGGACTCTTGATGTCAATTGAAGGTGCAAACACGAGAAGGATGGTTGAATTGTGTTTGACTAAGTTGAATTCTTTTTGCATATTTATTTAAAATTGGTTTGGGTTTGGTGACTAACTTAGAATAAAAGTAGTAGCAATCGAGTTAAATGATCATAGCTAGTAGCTAAACAAGAACTTCAAAAATAAAGTGCACAAGAATTTATCCTAGTGCACCACCAACTTGGTACCTACATCTAGTCCCCTCACTCATAAAGATTTAATCCACTAATTTAAAACTTTAATTACATAGCATCTGACCGTACAAGTCAGTCTTTACAAAACAACCTAACACCTACAATCTTTTTGATGAACACAAACACTTTGAATTTTGTGAGTTCTCTTATTTTCTTCTTCAACATTGATTATCTATTTATAGAGTAGGTTAGGGTTTCTCCTTTTTCCTTGCAAAATCTTAATCATATCTTTATAAATGATAAACGTATCTTCGTTGAGTGTTTCTTCTTGTTCCAAATACATTAATTTTTTTTATTCATTTTTATTTATATTTAAAACAGATGGATTATATTTTTATTTGTTCTAAAGAGTCTAACAGTAAAATTCACACACATTAGAAGTGAATTGTAAGAGTTAAAATCCAAGTTCAAAGATGCACCTAAATTTATCAAATGTTTATGCAGGTTATAACTATTGTATGCGTTACACTTATGGACATATATGTATGTAGTTTATTTATTCCTTTATTTATTTACTTATGATAGAAATGCATGTAATTTATTTGATTATATGTGAATATTAAATTTTTATATAACTTTAATGAAATTGAAAACACAAGAAGGGGGGTTGAACTATGTTTGACTAAGTTGAATTTTTTTCCTAATTTTTTCAAAATTGCTTTTAGTTTGGTGACTTGGAATAAAAGTAGTAACAATTAGGTTAAGTGATCAGAGGTAGAAGTAAAACAAGAATTGTATAATTAAAGTGACACGAGAATTTATCTTGGTTCACAACCAACTTGATAACTACATCCAGTCCCCTCACTCAGAAGGGCTCTAGAGGCATGCTTCAAATTCAGCCTTTAGATAGTCTTCAGAGGCAATCGTTAGACTCAGTTTCAGAGTCATTCTTTAGAGGCACTTATCAGAACCATTCTTTAGACCCATACATTAGAGGCAATCTTCGTAACCTTTAGAGGCACATTACTTTCAGAGGCATATGTTCAGGGGCACACACACATACTTTGTATACCTTTGATCTCATCTCTGGTCACTTCCTCTAGTACACTCCTCTGATTTTCTTCTTCCAATTTTTGCATACTTAATGAAGCCATTTATCCAAATTTATTGTTCTCATAAAATATTTTTGATAACATTAAAACTAAAAGTGGAAAGCCAACTTGATTCCAACTATCCCCCCCTTTTTCATGATGATAACTGTATTTTTAATAAGATTTTTTCTTTTATTAGTTAACTCCTGCTGACTTAAGGTTCCCCTAAGTCCAAGTAATTTTTCATTATCTTCCCCTTTATGTATTTACAAGAAGATTTTATCTAGATTTATCACAAGTTGATATGAATTTTTTACAAGAAGATTTGATTAAGATTTATCTACAAGAAGATATGAATTATTTACAAGAAGATTTGATTAAGATTTATGTACAAGAAGATATGAATTATTTACAAGAAGATGTGATCAAGAGTTTTTACAAGAAGATACATTTATTATTTACAAAGATATTATTCAAATTTTGACAAATAACAAAATACTGAATTGGACTTAGTCATATTCTTACTTGTGAAAGTTCAAGAACTAGTCCAACACTGTGTTCTCGCCCAAATCAAAGCAAGCAATAGGAAGAAAGTTTCATATGAAGAATTTGCGAAAGAAATCTTAACAAAATACAAACAGTATCAGTTTGAAAAATTTACGAACTCAATCTTAACAAAACAAGAACAATATGAATCTGAAGAATATACAAACTCAACTTGAACAAAATATGAACAAAATCAATCTAGAAGAACTGCTCATATTGGATTCATAAATAAAGAGTTGGCTAAAGAACATATTATCAAAAAGCATATTGTTCATAATTATTTTTTAATAAGATCATTGTTGACCAAACTAAGAATAAAGATACAATTCATAATTAAACAATGACTAAATTGAAGCCTTAATTTTATCTATAAATAGATACTCAAGGCTAAACAAGAATATCATCAAAAAATCATAAATGAGTAAAAGAACTCAAGCTTAAAATTCCAAATTTATCTCGGAGTTCAAAGAGAGAAACACTTGTTCGAATGAAAAATATTTTCCAAGTATTCTTCTTAGAGTGTGACAGTCATTGTTATAATCAGCTTGTTATAAGCAACTACTCAAATTCCAAACTTTTGTATTCAAACTCAATAGTGGTGTTAGTTTGTCTTCCACAATCTGGGGTTGTAAGATTGTGTGGAGAAGACTTAACTGGTAGAGTCTAGGTATGTGTGTTCCTCAAAAGTTTGGGGTTGTCAGGTTGTTTAAGATTACTGGATTGGAGGGTCAGGTACTTTGTAATTAAACTTGTTGAATTAATGGATTAAATCCTTCTAAGTGAACGACCTGAATGTAGTCAAGTTAGTAGTGAAATATGATAAATTACTTGTGTCATTTTACTAATGCACTCCTTAGTTTTGTTATTGCTTCTACTACAAGTAAATAATCAAGTTTGAACCAGTTTAATCAAATAATGAAAAGTTTATCAACGTAGTCAAACAAAATTCAACCCATTTCTCATGTTTGCACATTTAACCAAATCTATCTTCAGCTAGTGGTTTGGTGAATATGTTACCCCGTTGGTGTTGAGTGTCTACAAACTGGATATTTAGTACTCCTTTTTTTAACAAAGTTCTTAATGAAGTGATGTTTTATTTGTATGTGTTTGGCAACATAATATAGCATTGGGTTCTTTGTTAGGCAAATTGTAGATGTGTTGTCACATAATATTGGAATGTTACTCTCAAGAATCTTGTAATCTTCTAGTTGATGTTTCACCCATAGCAATTGTGAGCTGTAACTAGGTGTTGAAATTTACTCAGCCTCTATTGTTGACGTTGCAATTGTTCTTTGTCTCTTACTTGACCAAGATATTAAGTTTTCACCATGAAATGTGCAGTTTCCACTTGTGTTTTTCTCTCAAGTTTGTGTCCAGCATAATCAACATTGCAATAGCCACTTAAATTATACTTAGTAAATTTCTTGTAAAAAAAGCTAAGGTTAGTTGTACCTTTTAAGTATCTAAGAATACTCTTAACAACATTTAAATGAGATTACCTTGGATCAGTCTGAAATCTTGCATGCACACACACACTAAACATAATATCAGGTCTGGAAGTAGTAAGGTAAAACTGCGATCGAATCATTCCTCTATATGTTGTTTGGTCAACCTTTTAGCCCGATTCATCTTTTTCAAGTGAACAAGTAAGGTGCATTGGTGTAGCCATAGGTTTACAATCATTCATTTTAATCTCCTTGAAAAGCTCTTTTGTATATTTGATTTGATGAATGTATATGCCTTTTTGACTTTGTTGAATTTGTATCCCTAAAAAGAACTTAATTTTTCCCATCATATCATGACCTAGGTGCTTGTTTTACACCATACATTAATTTCCTAAGTTTAAATACATGATTTAGAAATTCAAAACCTTCAATACTTGGTCAGATTCATCCTCTGATGATCTATCATCTTCTTCTGATTTACTTGTATCCTCTTATTTTTCAAGTTCTTCTAGTTTTTATGTATCTGCTTCCTCTAGTTCTAGCAAACCTGCAATATCCTCAACTTGCTTTTACTTTTTAAGGTCAATCTACTTGTCGTCAAATTTAACATGTATTGACTCTTCCAGAATATGAGTTTCCCTATTAAACACTCTATTAGCTTTAGATCTTTTAGAGTATCCAATGAAGGTGGATTTTTTTTTTTTTTGTGATTTGGAATCTAACTTGCTAAGATTGTCTTTAGTGTTTAACATATAACAAGTACAACCAAATTTTATTTAACGTAGAAGAGGTTAGGCTCTTTACTCTTCCATAATTCATATGGTGATTTATTCAATATTAACCTTGTTAATATTCTATTTTTGAACATAGCATGCAGTGTTAATCTCCTCTGCCCATTTTTTTTTTTTTTGCAATATCCTTTTCATTGAGCATGATTCTGGCCATTTCTTGAAGGGATCTATTCTTTCTACAACTCCATTTTTTTTATTGTATTCTAGGAGAGGAGAAATTGTGAGAGGTTCCATTCTCATCACACAAAAATTCAAAGAACTTGCTTTCAAATTCTCCTGCATGATGTCTTATAATTGTTACAATCTTAAGACCCTTTTTCATTCATTACTTGTTTGCAAAATGCAATGAACACTTTGTGGCATTCATCTTTTATTTATTAAGAGTTTTACCAAAGTACACCTAGTGTAATCATCTAATATCACAAAGCCATACTTATTTCCATTTAGTGATGTTATTTTCACTGGCACAAAGAGATCTATATATAAGAGCTCAAGGGGTTTTGAGGTAGAGACTAAGTTCTTAGGGAAAAGAAGTTATTTGTTTGTTTTCCCTTTTGACAAGCTTCACACATAATTTCGAATTTTGTAGCTAAGCTTAGGTAAATCTCTAACTAGTTGAAGTTTAGTCAATTTTGAGATTAGTTTAAGGTTTGCATGACCTAACCTTTTGTGCCAAATTAGTTTCTCTTCATTTACTAATATTAGACACTTAACATCTTATTTCTCTAGAATAAATAGATTTATCTTATATATGATATTTTGCCTATAACCTGTAAAGAGTACATATTCATCCTTTTGACTAATTGCCTTGCATGTTTTTTGAATAAATATAATATCATAATTATTATCACTTAACTGACTAATACTTAATAAATTATGATTAACACCTATGAAAAACAAAACATCTTTAATAGAAAGAGATGAGCCATTTCCAATTGTGCCTTGCCCCATGATTTGTCCTTTCCGCCTCCTTTTATCAATGTTAGGTCTTGGAAAATAGACTTTTCTCCCTTCATATGTCGCGAACATCCGTTGTCCAGGTACCATGATTGGTGTTTTAACTTGGATGTTGACGACATCTGCAACATAAATAATTTTGTTCGTAGGTACCTAAATTTGGTTGTGTCCTAGTTTGTTAGTCATGAAAGGTTTCTTCTCTTTCCTTTTATTTAACACGGGACAAGACAATTTAGAGTGACCTTTCTTAGAGCATACATTACACATAACATCAGAGGGAGTGTATTTAGGTTTAGTTAATGTTTCTTCAAATCATAGAAGGATTCTTGCCTCTTTTACCACTTCTACTAACTCTATAAATCATAGAAGCATTCTTGCTTCTTTCCATATTGTTAGCTAGAAACTCTTGGAATGTTTTTTCATATTTATCATAATTACATATGATATTTTGTAAATGTTTTGAAACAAGAGTATCTTTCAATGTTTTATTTTCATATTTAACCTCGACACTTTTATCTTTTAAGGCATTGATTTCTTAAGTTAAGTTTGCATTTACTTTCCTAAGTGTTTTTAGAAAATACCTCACCTTTTTCATCAATTGATTCACTTCCAGAGTCAAAATCAATGTCTATGTTGGATCTAAAGACAAGGTCAATATGAGCCATCAGAGCCAAATCAGCTTGCTCTTTATCATTAGAGGATTCATCAGAATAATCCCCTCTAGTCATCAGAACCTTCTTCTTGGGTCTGAGATCTTTCCTCTAATATTTCCCATTTTCCAAATTTAGACATTCAGACATGACATGTCCAAGTTCATTGCATTCATAGCATATGATGCTTTTCTTGTAATATTTTTCATCTCTTCCTCTATTGGACCACCTGAAATATCTTTGAAGTAATTGCATTTTTCAACTATGCCAAATGTTCTGAATATTTCTGGATATGAAAGTCAGCTCCCCATCCTTTGAGTTTAGATTTTGATCATTTAAATCATTATCCATTGATTCTTGAGAACCTACTTCTGCTTGGATTTCAAGACCAAAGTTGGTTACTTCTTCTTGGTCTCATCCTCTGCAAGCTCAATGTCATTGATCTCAAGGAGCTAATCAATTCTTCCAATTTAAGAGTATTGAGATCATTAGCTTCATGAATAACTATAGTCTTAAGTCTCCACTTGCTTGGCAAACTCCTAAGAATTTTCTTCACAAAATCAACAATAGTATAACTCTTCTCAAGTACCTTTAATCCCCCCATGATCACGTCAAAAAATGGAACATGGACCCACCAAAACAGAAGTCATCAGACCATAAAAGTATAGTTACAGTCATCCCAAAATAAAATAAGTACATCCACCAAAAGAAAAACATTAAGTCCCAATATAACAAAACTAATCTAATCATACTCTAGCAACTACAATAACATGGGTGACCTCCACACACTTCACAAGTCTCGTCTGACGCAGTATCCATCTTCGAGGTAACCCCCTCCTCATCAACATCCATAGACGGATCGGTCTATTCAGAAGTCAGATCCACCTACGAGATAGGTAGCTTCAGCGGCGTTGGATTCTCAAAACAATTCAATAACTCAGTGATGGTCGGTAAGTGATCATTCACCGGAGAAGAAAACTTTGACTCGACCCGCCTAGATGGTCCTACAATCTCTCGCTCCGCTGGGCTCGGCTCCTTATCCTTTTCGACAGTCCTAGGTCCAACCGTTGTATCCTCAACTCCTATGGTGGCCTTTGCCTCAACCCTAACTGAGGAATCCTCTGCATCTTCCCATGCTCCACTCATTCCAAGCACCAATCCTGCTGGTACCAGATAGTCGATCTTCTCGCGAGTGAGCTACACGAGGTATACTGCTCCAGCTCTCCTACTCGTCCTCGTTACCCTCCCCGTATAAGTAGCCCTGCTTGAGATGGGGTCGTATGCCCAAGCAGTCGGCGAATATCGGTCAGGGAAGTCTAACGACGTTTCCGTCGTCAAGGTAACAATCGGTGGAACGAACTTGGGTATCATCTGCGGGCAAAGCCCAAATTCCACAGTAACTGTAAAGGGTCACCAACTGAAATTAACAAATATCACTTATCATTTAAATTTTAAATGCACAAAATAACCTTTCATCTTAGCATACACCTTGAAAGGGTTTTCATATGCCAAACATGCATAATCAAAGTTGAAAATGAAGTTTTTAACAAAACTGCACTGTCGTATTCGAATACAGTGCTAATTCATAAGTCAGTAGCAAAATCAGCACAACTGTATTCGACTACCAAATGGTGTAGTCGAATACAAGTGTTAAGTCAGTAGCAAAACTCACATAAATGTATTCGAATACAAACACCTCGTATGCGAATACAACTGCGAAATAATGCAGATTTCAGTTTCGAAAAGGTTTCGCAATCAATCAACACTTACACACAAATCCAAACAATCACACTTACCAATTTTGGCACAATCACAAACAACAACTGAGTATGTATATACAATCATCACAGTATATCAAATATGACTCGCGTGCTGAGGACCCTAATGCAATGCGTATATGCCAAAATTCATAATTGTACCGCATATCATAGGCCTTATACTAATTACCACGGTGCCAACCATCACAGACCCGCACGATTTACTAAAGTGTCTCCTATCACAGGCCTTAAACTGTTTTCTAGAGTGCTATCGCTCACATATCAGCACATTCTAGAGTGCAATCTCTCACAGATCAGCACGACGCAATAATCCCCATAAAGATAAGATGAACCAACAAACCACACGACATCATCTCGTGGCCCATCCGGTCATCACTATCACCATGGCTCATCCGATCACCGTGTACTATGAAATGCATGAGCATACTCTGACTCTTTTCACCATGTACTATAAAAGATTTCCCATTTTTAATACTCATTTAACACTAATGATTTTCAAATTCAACACAGAGCATACTCAAACATATATTTTCCACCACCACACATCTAATTTAATCCACAATTTACATTAAATTCGATCAATTCAAATTCCACAAAATCCACAGCAAGTTCAATCATCAATCACCCATAAATTTCCACATGTTCAAACATAAATCACACTAAATTAATTTTCACAAACCACACCTCAAACACATCAAATTTATTTTCCTCAAAACACACATAAATGAATTAAATTCCTTTTCCACAAAATCACACATCAATTTCACCAAATTCCAACTCTACAAATACACATATAGCATCCTATATGCAAGCTTAAAAATTGGAAGGATCCCTTACCTCCGTTGTAACTTTAACAAGCGATTTCGACACCGCGATTAATTACAGTAAAATTTTCGCTCTCGTCGTCACTTCCAAAGTTGGCTCACTAGCAACGTAGCGTGGAGAGGGGAACTTTTCCTTCTGTCACTTCACGAAATAAAGCCTAGAAGCCGAAGAAAAGTGAAAGTTTGTATTTGTGGGTTTTCGAAATCCATCAACACTGGTTTTCGAACCAGGGAAAGAAAGGAGAAGAAAGAATTTCGCGAGGCAGGGAGGGAAATGTTTATGTTTCCTTGATTTCCTTGGACTTGCTTTCATATATATATATATATATATATATAATTTAAATCAATCCAACAAATATCTAAATACTCTTACGCACATCACTTCACTCACATCTCAAACTATTTTGATAAAATATCTACTCTCGTTGCAACTCAATTGACAGATAAAATTTTCAGCAACCCGAAATATTTTTAACAAAACTGTCCAATATTAAATTCTTTGTAACGTAAATAAATTATTTTTTGACAAATAAATTTAAACGGGTCTCACTATATTATATATATACACATACATATATTAAACATATTACAAACTCTAACAAAATAAGCTTTTGGTACTTAATTCCCAAAATGAATTAAAATTGGGCTAAATGCCTCAGCAATTCAACACAAAGAAATACTAAAATTGCACAAATTAGAATTTAAAACTAAGGGTCTTACATTACTACCCCCCTAAAATTAGTTTCGTCCTTGAAACTACGTGTCGATAAACAACTCATGGTGTTGTTCCCTCACCTTGCTCTCCAATTCCCAAGTCGCATCTCCCATAGTAGGGTCCCAAATCACTTTGACCAACGAAACATCCTCGTTCCTTAATCGCTTAATCTTCATGTCATCAATTCTTACAGGTACTATTTCAAATGACAAGTTATCCTTCAGTTGAATTGTGTCTGGTTCGATCACATGAGACAGGTCTGTGAGGTATTTTCTCAATTGCGACACATGAAAAACATCGTGAATATTGGAGAGTATCGAGGCAATGCAATCCGATAAGCAACAGGTCCAATTCGTGCAGAAATCCAATATGGTCCAATGAATTTTGGAGTCAATTTCTTCCATATGAAGGCTCTACCAACTCCATTCGTAGGCGTGACTCTTAGAAATACATGGTCATCCTGTTCAAATTCTAGAAGTCTGCGACGCTTGTCTGCATAACTCTTCTTACGATCTTGTGAAATCTTCATTTTATCTTTTATCTTCTCGACCTTATCTGTAGTCTGTTGTATCATCTCCGATCGTACAATCATACTTTCATCGTCCTTATACGAACACAAAGGAGTTTGACACTTGCGCCCATACAAAGCCTCATATGGTGTCATTCCAATACTTGAGTGGAAACTATTGTTGTAGGTAAACTCAACCAACAGAAGTACATCATGCCAACTTCCTATATCATCTACTACACATGCTCTCAATAGATCTTCCAATGACTGATTTATACTCTCAGCCTGTTCGTCCGTTTGTGGATGGTAAGCTGAACTCAATCTTAGTTTTGTTTCAACCGCTTCATGCAATGCTCCCCAAAAATGCAACATGAACTTTGGGTCACAGTCTGATACGATACACGACGGTACTCCGTGTAATCTCACAATCTCAGCAATGTAGATATCGATTAGCTTATCTACCTTATAGATGGTCTTTACTCGTAAAAAGTGTGCGGATTTAGTTAATCGTTCCACTATCACCCAAATAGAATTATTCTTTCTCCTTGTTTTCGGCAATTCAGTTAT
Organism: Cicer reticulatum; assembly: GCA_002896235.1. Lineage (NCBI taxonomy): Eukaryota > Viridiplantae > Streptophyta > Magnoliopsida > Fabales > Fabaceae > Cicer > Cicer reticulatum. Next base: position 18,548 of record PGWS01005454.1, read on the forward strand.
AAAATCCATGGAAATATTGTCCCACTTCCACTCAGGTATATCTAAAGGTTGCCACATTCCAGCAAGTCGCTGATGTTCCACTTTTTCTTTCTGACAAGTTAAACAAGTTGATACATACTCCACTACATGTCTCTTCATTCCTGGCCATTAATAATTCTGCCTCAAATCCTGATACATCTTTGTTGCTCCAGGATGAATACTCAATTTACTCTTATGAACCTCTTCTAAAATTGTTTTCCTCATATCTGTAATTTCTGGTACACAAATTCTACTATTACATTTCAAAATATTATCTGGTCCGATCTTAAACTCAGTTGTCTTCCCTTGCACTATTAGGTTCCTCTTCTCCTGAATTAAGACGTCATCTTGAGAATTCACAATGTCTTCAAGTAGTCCACTCGAAATCTTAATCATTCTGAATTTCAAAATTCCTAGTGCAAACTCTACATTCAAGTGTAGGTCTCTAAAAGCTTCCCACAACTCTTGTTGTCTAGCCATCACTATTGAAGACACTGATACACTTCTTCTACTTAACGCATCAGCCACTACATTGGCCTTCCTAGGGTGGTACTGCAATGTGAAATCAAAATCCTTGAGAGTCTCCATCCATTGTCTCTGGCGCATGTTCATTTCCTACTGATCAAACAAATATTTCAAACTCTTATGGTCACTGTACACTGTGAACGTGCATCCATATAAATAGTGCCTCCAGATCTTCAATGCAAAAGCTACAGCAGCAAGTTCCAAGTCATGAGTAGGATAGTTTCTTTCATGAATCTTCAACTGCCTTGAGGCGTAAGCTACATCTTTCTTGTGTTTCATCAGAACACATCCCAAACCTTGGTGAGACGCATCACATTAAACTTCATATGGTTCTTTTGATTGCGGTAAGATTAATACTGGTGAGGTTGTCAACATTTTCTTTAGTAACTGAAAATTTTCCTCACAATTCTCTGTCCATGGGAGTAGTTGACCCTTCCTAGTAAGTTGTATCAATGGAGCTACAATCTTAGCAAAACCTTCAATAAACCTCATGTAGCACCCTGTCAGTACTACAAAACTTCATATGTCAGTGACAGTCTAAGGCTGTTTCCAAGCAAGAACCGTCTCAATCTTAGCTGGATCTACATCGATTCCTTCCTTAGTTATCACATGTCCTAAGAAATTCACTTCGTCTAGCCAAAACTCACACTTCGACAGATTGGCATACAATTGCTTCTAGCGTAAAATTTCAAGAACTTGGCGCAAATGTTCTCCATGTTCTTCCTCAGTCCTTGAATAAATTAATATGTCATCAATGAACACCACAACAAATTTATCTAGGAATGGACTAAAGATTCTGTTCATGTAGTCCATAAAAATTGTCGTGCATTGGTAACTCCAAACGGCATAACAAGATATTCATAATGTCCATAACGGGCTCTGAAAGCAGCTTTCTGAATATCTCATTCCTTTACCCGAATCTGATGGTAACCTGACTTTAAGTCAATTCAAAAATACTACGGCTCCTCTCAACTGATCCATCAAATCAGCAATGTGTGGCAAAGGATAATGACTCTTAATAGTTGCCTTATTAAGTTGTCTATAATCCACACATAAACGTGAGCTTCTGTCCTTCTTCTTAACTAGCAGCACCAGAGCTCCCCATGGTGATACACTTGGCCTAATAAATTTCTTCTCCAAGAAATCTTCAATTTGGCTTTTGAGCTCATTTAATTCCAACAGCGACATTCGATACGACGCAATTGAAATTGGTCCGGTTCTTGGGTGCAAATCAATGAAAAATTCCACTTCTCTTACCGGTGGAAATCCTAGAATTTCTGTTGGAAATACGTCTGAGTACTCACTGACACACATCACATCCTCTATGTTCCCATTTATCTTTGCCTCCGCATTAGCCAAAGACAAAACTCATGAGTTCCTTCCCACAGTGACACTTCGAGTTTGTTAGCAGCTAGATACTTAGCTACTCCAGGTTCGGGGAAATGAACTAGTTTGCGAGCACAATCTGGGATCACATAATGATACGACATCCAATCCACACTGAGAATGACCTCGGGTGATTGCAGGGGTAAACAAATCAAATTAATCAAGAAATCCCTATTCTGGATAGTTATTTGACAATGTAAACATGCAGAATTTACTGTCAAAGTCTTAGCAGGTGTGGAAACAACCAAATCAAAAGGAAAAGCAAACACAAATAACTTCAAACGATCCACACAATCCATAGCAATGAAGGAATGGGTTGCCCCAAATCAAAAAGTGCAGTTAGAGTGTTACCTGCAATCTCACAGTCACATTGAATCAGATTGCTAGATGGATTTCCAGCTTCAGCACTCACGCAATAAATACATCCTCTAGCAGTAGGACGAATAGCCCTAGTTACATTCACAACTGGTTCCACCTTCGGAGCCATGAAATCCCTCGCAATGTGCCCTGGCTTCTGGCAGTTGTAGCAAGTAAGTCCCTTAGAGGTACAAACATTAGCATAATGTCCCTCTTCCCCACATCGGAAACATCGATTTCCTTGTTCCAATTGCCTTCTGAAATTCGGGTTCCCCGGATGATTCTGCCCCCCTTTGTTGTTTTGTGGTCGATTATAAGGTTTAGCAACTTGTTTTCCCTTGTTGTTCTGATAATTCACCCGACTAGGCCCTCTTGAATTAAAATTTCCTCCTTGGTTAGCCCTCTTATTTTTCATATCCTCAACTTCTCTACATTTTTCCACAAGAACTTGGAAACGTTGAATTCCCAAGGGTAAGATAGAGTCTTGGATCTCATACTTTAGTCTGTCTTGGAAACGATGACACATGAATTATTCATCAATCTCTTCACGGAAAAACCTGAAATGCCTTGACAGTGACTCAAACTTAGCAGTGTGCTCACCCACTATCATATTTCCCTGATAGAGTTTGAGAAAATCATCGCCCAACTTAGTCCTGGTACTCATCGGGAAGTATTTGTCTAAAAACTTCCTTTTGAATGACTCCCAATTCACCGCCTCATGAGCAGATCCCATCAGAAGCCTTGTACTCCTCCACCAATATTCAACATCCCCTAGTAGCAGATACGTAGCATAGTTGACCTTCACTCTTGCCTGACTGTTAATCATCTCAAAGATCGTTTCCACTTATTGGATCCACTGATCTGCTTTCTTTGAGTTCTCATCACCCTTAAACTTGGAGGGATTGTAACGACGAAAATCTTCCAATCCTCTTGACTCAGCAGCACGTATCTCTCTTACCCTCTTTCCTAAATCCCACAAAGTCTTGGCAGCAGTCTGTGCAGCAACAGAAACAACCATGTTATTCATTGCTTCAACCATTTGATCGTCCCTGTTGACGTTGATTCTTGCAGTGTCGTTCCTTCTTGGAGGCATTGTTTCCTATAAAACCAACATCAAGAAGAAATCCAAAAGATAGCTTTCGACTTCAATAACACATAACAAATTTCACAAGACTTGACAAATCAAACAACTTACCCCAACGCATGATCAGATAACGAATTCCAACCTACAAGTCGACCTACAATCTAACCAAATCTCTGATACTACTAATGTAACACCCCGATTTTTAACAGCGCACGTGTACTTTTTTTTAAACAATTAATAAAATATCAAAGCGTAGAACAAACGACAAATATCATAATTAATTACATCATAATTATAACAAACTGAAATAGTCTTGAGGTGATAAACCAAAATATCCAAATATACAATACACCGGGGCTATGAGACCTATCAGGGTTTGCTCATAACCTTGGGGTATTCTCGACAGACAGGTGTACAAGTACTGCTCTAAGAAATACTAATCCCCCTATAGTCACGTCAAAAAATGGAACATGGACCCACCAAAATAGAAGTCATCTGACTGTATAAGTATAGTTACAGTCATCCCAAAATGAAATAAGTACAACCACAAAAAGAAAGACATCAAGTCCCTATACAACAAAACTAATCTGATCATACTCTAGCAACTACAATAACATGGGTGACCTCCACACACTCCACAAGTCTCGTCTGACGTAGTATCCATCTTCGAGGTAACCTCCTCCTCATCAACATCCATAGATGGTCCTGCAATCTCTTGTTCCACTGGCCTCGACCTCTTATCCTTTTCACCAGTCCCTGGTCCAACGGCAGTATCCTCAGCTCCTAGGTTGGCCTATTCCTCAACCCTAACTGGGGAATCCTCTGCATCTTCCCATGCTCCACTCATTCCGAGCACCAATCTTGCTGGTACCAAATAGTCGATCTTCTCGCGAGGGAGCTCCACGAGGTATACTGCTCCAGCTCTCCTACTCATCCTCGCTACCCTCCTCGTATAAGTAGCCCTGCTTGAGATAGGGTCTTATGCACTAGCAATCGACAAATCTTGGTCAGGGAAGTCTAACGACGTTTCCGTTGTCAAGGTAACAATCAGTGGAACGGACTCGGGTATCATCTGAGGGCAAACCCAAATTCCACAATAATTGTAAAGGGTCACCAACCAAAATTAACAAATATCACTTACCATTTAAATTTTAAATGCACAAAATAACATTTCATCTTAGCATACTCCTTGAAAGGGTTTTCATGTGCCAAACATGCATAATCAACGTTGAAAATGATATTTTTAACAAAACCGCATTGTCGTATTCGAATACAACACCCTTGTATTCGAATACAGTGCTAATTCATAAGTCAGTAGCAAGATCAGCACAACTGTATTCGGCTACATCATCCTCTTAGCCAAATACAAGTGCGAAATTAGTGAAAAATCCTTCACAACTGTATTCGACTACCACATGGCGTAGCCGAATACAAGTGCTAAGTCAGTAGCAAAACTCACTTCAATGTATTCGAATACAAACACCTCGTATCCGAATACAACTGTGAAGTAATGCCTATTTCAGTTTCGAAAAGGTTTCGCAATTAATCAACACTTACACACAAATTCAAACAATCACACCTACCAATTTTGGCACAATCACAAATAAAAACTGAGTATGTATATACAATCATCACAATATATCAAATTTGACTCGTGTGCCAAGCACCCTAATACAATGCGTATATGCCAAAATGCATGATTCTGGAATTCCAACCAAAACCCTCATCGAAGGGGCGTAAATCATAATTGTATCGCATATCGCAGGCCTTATACTAATTATCAAGGTGCCACCCATCACATGCCCGCACGATTTACTAAAGTGTCGCCTATCACAGGCCTTACATTGTTTTTTAGAGTGCAATCACTCACAGATCAACACATTCTAGAGTGCAATCTCTCACAGATCAGCACGACACGATAATCCCCATAAGAATAAGATGAGCCAACAAATCATATGGAATCATCTCGTGGCCCATCCAGTCACCATGTACTATGAAATGCATGAGCATACTCTGACTCTTTTCACCACAACCATTAAGTAAATGCAGCTATTAAAAGATTCCCCATTTTCAATACTCATTTAACAATAATGATTTTTAAATTCAACACAGAGCATACTCAAACATATATTTTCCACCACCACACATCAAATTTAATCCACAATTTACATTAAATTCGATCAATTCAAATTCCACAAAATCCACTCCAAGTTCAATCATCAATCACCCATAAAATTTCCACATTTTCAAACATAAATCACACTAAATTAATTTTCACAAACCACACCTCAAAAACATCAAATTTAATTTCCTCAAAACACCCATAAATGAATTAAATTCCATTTCCACAAAATCACAAATCAGTTTCACCAAATTCCAACTCCACAATATTAAACGGGTCTCAATATTCCTTAATATTTGTATATGTATATACACACACACACATATATTAAATGAGAGAAAATGATAGACATATGGTGAAACCGTGTGTCTAAACTATACAACAAAGTCTGTTTTATATAGGCTAAAGGCAATAAATACAAAAATAAATATGGGATATACTATCCCTATTTACATGATATGATGTGATATGTAATAAATATAAAGATCATAATATATTTTCAACAGAATAATCATAAAATAAAATAAATAAAATAGTATAAAATAAAAGAGAATGAAATCTGATTTCCCTTGATTCTTCAACATCCCCTCAAGTTGGTGCATAGATATATGTCATGCCCAACTTGGCTGTAAGTCGTTCAAAAAATTTGGTTTTCCCCAAACTTTTTGACAAGATATCATCAGTTTGTATATTAGAAGTCACATATGGCAGACATATAATTCCAACATCAATTTTTCTTTTATGAAGTGGCAGTCAATCTCAATATGTTTGGTTCTATCATGTTGCACATGGGTGTGAGCTATACTTATTGTTGTTTTGCTATCACAAAACAATCTTAAGGGTGAAGTCGAAGAAAAGTGAAGGTTTGTATTTATGGGTTTTTGAAATCCATCAACACTGGTTTTCGAACCAGGGATAGAAAGGAGAAGAAAGAAGTTTGTGAGGCAAGGAGGGAAATGTTTCTGTTTCCTTGATATATATATATATATATATATATATATATATATATATAGTATATATATATATTATATATATAGTATATATATATATATATATATATATATATATATATATAATATACATAAACCAATCCACAAATTATCTAAATACTTTTACCAAACATCACTTCACTCACATCTCAAACTATTTTGATAAAATATCTACTCCGTGCAACTCAATTTGACAAATAAATTTTTTTTCAGCAATTCGAGATATTTTTAACAAAACTGCCCAGTATTAATTTCTTCGTAAGGTAAATAAATTATTTTTCGACAAATAATTTTTAAACGGGTCTTCAATATTCTTAATATCTGTATCTGTTATATATATACACACACACACCACATATATAATTTATATACATATACAGATATTAAACATATTACAAAAAACTCTAAACAAAATAGCTTTTGGTACTTAATTCTCAAAATGAATTAAAATTGGACTAAATGCCTCAGCAATTCAACACAAAAATATACTAAAATTGCAAAAATTAGAATTTATAACTAAGGGTCTTACAGTTTCAATCTCTTCATCTTTTTCCATCTTGATTAGCTCATAATTTCTGACTAAGAGGTTGGCCTATGGTTCTTGAACTTACTTGCTTTCTTCATAAGTCAGAACCAAATTGTCATTGATGTTTTTTGTTGTTTCTTTGTCAATGCACTTATCAAATTTCTTGAAGGTGATTGCATTGATCGTGAAGGATCTAGACTTGTGATAAATCTTGTATATCTTATTATGTTCCGCATCCATCTATTTCCTTGATATTTCAGTATCATCAGAATTTATTGGAGCAGTGTATCCATCTTCCACAAAGTTCTAAAGTTCAAGATCTTGTGAGATGAAGAAACTCCTCAACCCGTCCTTCCAATACTCAAATACTTTATCATCAAATAAAGGTTGCATGTTGATGTTTCCTCCAATAGCTTCTTCACCAAATACAGACATTGTTGAATCCTTGGATCTTTGTTCAAACACTGTAAAGTATGAAATTTTGAAATTGGGCTATTGTGGCCAATTGAACGTGTAAACACGAGAAGGCGGGCTGAATTTTGTTTGACTAAGTTGGATTATTTTTGTTAATTTATTTAAAAGTGGTTCGGGTTTGGCAACTTAGAATATAAGTAGTAGTAATCGGGTTAAGTGATCAGAGGCAGAATTAAAACAAGAATTATAGAATTAAAGTGACACAAGAATTTACTCTGGTTCACCACCAATTTGGTAGCTACGTCCAATCCCCACACTCAAAAAGGATTTAATCTTGTAAATAATTTTTATATTCTTATAGATAAATCTTAATCAAATCTTCTTATCAATGATGCGTATCTTCTTGTGATAAATCTTGATTATATCTTCTTCAAATCTTAACAATATCTTCTTTTCAAATTGGTCAAAGCTTTTCTTAAATTATAAATATGAGTCAAATCTTATTTTAAATTGTCTTCAAAAACATAAATCTTCTATCATACTCTTGCTTGATTTGAGCTGGAATGGATTTAGGTTATTCTTGGATCTTCACAAGTTTTTGATTAAGCTAAGTCTTCTTTTGATACTTAATTCTTTCAATTTCATCCATTGATTTTCCGTTAGATCAATTTTAAGAGTTAATTATACCTTGATATGAACTCTTCAGAGGCATGCTATGTTTGTGCACATTAGAGACATGCAAGAGCTTTAGAGACACGCTTCAAGTTTAGTCTTCCGATGCAGTCTTCAAACTCATTTTCAGAGCCATTCTTTAGAGGCAATCTTCATACACATTATCATACCTAGTCTCCAAACCCAAACATCATCATACCCAGACATCAGAAGCAATCTTCTTAACCTTTAGAGGCACGTTACATTTAGAGACATATGTTTAGAGGCAGACGCGGACAATTTGTGTTCTTACGATCTCTTTCTCTGGTTACTTCCTCTAGTTACTTCTGCTAGTAACTTTTTCTGATGAATTCCGCTAGCACTTCCATTAATCCAAATGTATTGTTCTCATTAAATAGTTTTGTTAACATCAAAACTATAAGTGGAAAATCAACTTGGTTCCAACATTTAAATATATATATATATATATATATATATATATATTAATTATTTTTAATTTTTTGAAGTTAAATTATTTGCATCCCTGAACCAGGGTCCTAGATACATCACTAGCACCAATGCCTCCTTTACAAGTATGCCTAGGGCACCTTCATCTAGTCATATATAAGGTTAATGTTAACGGGCATCTACCCAATATTCTAGTGTCATTTGGGAATTAAGAGTGGTGGTGAGAGCTGCAAACATAGTGGTTGTCGGCGCTAGTAGTTGTTAGAACCAAGTTGGTTTGAAGAAATATGCTCCTTACTTGTTTTGATGATAAAAAAATCGTTTGTGGGAACAATTAAATGCACTAACATTTTGATTAAGTGTGCATGTCTTAGATCAAGTGTATGATATATATTATGTTGTTATATCCTCTTATAATTGAACAAAGAGAAAGGAACAACTAAACTTCGCTTCACTCATCTTCTATAAGTCTGATGGAAGCGCTCGGGCACGTGCCACAGTGTGCGAGCGACGCTCTGTGTTGGCTGACTTCGATAATGCAAGCAATACTCTAGTTCTAATGACTCGGTATATACATCATATGTTTTTCTTCAATTGCCTCTGCTGAACGCAACTTTTCTCCTATCATATACCTTTAATACGATTGAAAAAGAAAGATTTTGTCTACCTCTAATACAATTGACAAAGTAAGGTTTCGTTTCCCTTTGATACAATTGACAAATCAAGTGATCATATGCCTCTAATAATCACAACATCACTTCAAGCATCTGATCATTTGACTTAGACTTATGTATGCTCAAAAGATACAATACGAAACTTTATGAATTATGTTGATTTCTAACAATCAGGATAATGGTTAGAAACCCTAATTGATCTTTATAAAAGGACATGAATTCTTCAAAGGAAAAACCAGAAACCCAGAAGTTATAAGCACATCTGCACTTTTGTTGTTCATCATTCCTTTTCACTTTAGTGTTGAGAAAAGGTTCTTAAGGAAAAGATTTGTAAGCACTCTCTGCAAGAGCTAATTCAGAAAAATCCAAAACCTTTCATTTGAAATCTAGTCCAGTAGTGGTTGTCTTCCTCAAAAAATTGATTGTAATAAACTAGAAGGTTGAGAAGATTGAACACAATCAGTGTGACTAGTAGATGTTCAAGTGTAAGTTTGATTTTGTGGCGAACTAATGGATTAAATCCTTTAGTTTGAAATACTAAATGTCGCTACCACACGGAAAAGTTTTTAAATAGAAAACATAATTCAAACCTCATGTTTCTTATATTTTTCGTTCTACAGTAGCTACGTAGTTCATGCTTTGCTAGATTCAGAAGTAGAGGAAGGGTTTAGAGTTTGTAAAGCATTTGATGTTTTAGATCTTCTGACTGAGTTAAATTCTTTAAACGTTAGTTTGACTTTGACTGAACATCATTTTTGTGCATATTATATAGGTCCTATCATAGATGACTATATGCTATTATATCAATTTTAATAGTTTGAAATTTATGTATGTTACACGTGAGGCTAATCACTCTATCCACTATTTAACTAAATTTTCTCTCCATATTCCTGAACATGTATAAATTGAAGAGACTTCAAATTATATCCCTATAATTTTGTTCTTTGGTTTGTCATCAGACACGGTTTAATGAAAAAAAATTCTAAAAAAATAAGTAGAAAATGGCCTAAACCACTCTTAATAACATTTTAATACCAATACTAACGTCTGGGTAGACTCGGAGGGACCTTATGTAGCTAATCAATCCTTCCAATTTAAGAGTATTGATATCATTAGCTTTATGAATAGATGCAATCTTAAGTCTCCACTTACTTGGCAGACTCGTAAGAATTTTATTCACATGATCAACAGTAGTATAACTCTTCTCAAGCACCTTTAGTCCTAAGACCAGAGTCTGAAATATGAAAAACATTGTTTCAATGTCTTCATCTTCTTCCATCTTGATTAGCTCATACTTTCTGACTAGGAGGTTGGCCTTTGGTTCTTGTAATTTCTTGCTTACTTCATAAGTTAGAAACAAATTGTCATTGATTCTTTTTGTCGTTTCTTTGTCATTGCACTTATTGAATTTCTTGAAGGTGATTGCATTGATCATGAAGGTTCTAGACTTATGATACATCTTGTATATCTTATTATGTTCAGCATTAATCTTTTTCTTGAAATTTCATGCCAATAGAATTTGTTGGAGCAGTGTAACCATCTTCGAGTAAGTCCCAAAGTTCAAGATCTTGTGAGATGAAGTAACTCCTTAGCATATCCTTTCAGTATCTAATACTTCACCATCAAACAAATGTGGCATGTTGATGTTTCCTCTAGCAGCTTCTTTGCCAAATTTAGACATTGTTGAATCATTGGATCTTTGTCCAAACATTGTAAAGGATGAAATTTTGAAATCGGACTCTTGAGGCCAATTGAACGTGCAAACACGAGACAGAGATTGATTTGTGTTTGACTAAATTGGATTATTTTTGCTAATTTATTTTAAATTTGTCCAGGTTTAGTAACTTAGCATATAAGTAGTAATGATCGAGTTAAGTGATCAGAGGTAGAAGTAAGACAAGAATTGTAGAATTAAAGTGACACAAGAATTTATCTTGGTTCACCATCAACTTGGTAGTTACATCCAGTCCCCCTAGTCAGAAGGATTTAATCTAGTAATTCCAAACTTGAATTACATAGCACGTGACCCTACAAGCCAAACTTCTTAAAACAACTTGACGCCTACAGATATTTTGAGGAACACAAACACCTTGACTTTACAAGCCAAGTCTTCTCAGTACAACCTAAAAACCTACAAATTGCTTGAGGAACACGAAAACCACTATCGGGATGGATAACAAGAGTTTGTAACAAATTGGGCTGGATAACACGAAAACCACTATCTAACCATAATTTTAACAAGAGTTTGTAACCATAATTTTAAAGTGTATTTTATGTATTTTTGTATATTTTGGATTTTGGCTCGGAGGCTTTTTAGCCAAAGATAATAATATTTTGGAGTTTTATATGATCAAAAAGATATTTTGATGCCGATTAGAATTACTCGTCGATAAATAAATTAAATTAACTGCGGTGAATCTTTTACGAGGAATTTTAATGGGTTACGGTGAAATGGTAATTTTAATAAATATGTAGATATTTGTTAAGTTACAATTATAATATATATATATATATATATATATATATATATATATATATATATATATACATATATGTATATATGTTTGTTTGGAGAGAAAAAGAAAGAAAGGGAATTAGAAGAAGGAAAAGAAAAGGAAATGATATATATAAGGAAAGAAGGAAAAAGGAAGAAGGAAAAACAAAGGAAAGATATTGAGATTTCCATCCTCTTCCTCTGTTAACGTGAGAACCCTTCTTCTCCCTCTTCCATTTTTCGTTTTCGGTTCTTTCTTTTGCTTCGAAACATAAACCAAGGTTTGGTGAGTTGTGAAAGAGAAGATTACTCAACTTCATACTTCTTCTTTGATTCAAAAACGAAAGAAAAACGATGATGTTAGGGTTCTAAAACCGTCAACACACTAAACCTCCCCGTTTTCATCTAGATCTAAAAGCTTCATTTCGCGAAGAGAGATAGAAGGGAAGGTTGCTCACTACCACGCTACGGTGCTAGGGGACCAATTTGGAGGTGACGTTGCGAACGCGGAGATTTTTACCGGATTTGCTCGCTACAGGGTACCGGAAACGCTCGTTAAAGCTATCGTCAAGGTAAGGGCTCCTTCCAAACTTTTAGTTTGCATTTAGGGACTTATCTGTAGTTGTGTGGAAAGGAATTTGTTAGGGTTTAATGTATTGATTTTGGAAAATGAACTTAACTCATTTGTGTATGGTTATGGGTAAATGAAATTTGATGTGTTTGAGTGTTATGTTGTGTTGATTTGTGTTCGTCGTATTTGACGTGTTCTAAAGTTAATACCGATGAAATTTGATGTGTTTTGGTGTGGATTGTGAATTGAATTTGATAATATGTTTTGATTTGGTTTTGTTGTGAAATTTGAAAACCATTAGAGTTAAACGAGTATTAAAAATGGGGAATCTTTTAATATCTCGGTTTACTTAATGTGTGTTTGAGAAAATCGTTTAAGTTAAACGAGTATTAAGAATAGGGAATCTCTTAATGTCTACGTTTACTTAATGTTGGTGTGAAAAACCATTAGAGTTAAACGAGTATTAAAAATGGGGAATCTTTTAATATCTCGGTTTACTTAATGTTGTTTTGGAAAATCGTTTTAAGTTAAAAGAGTATTAAGAATGGGGAATCTCTTAATATTTCTGTTTACTTAATGTTTGTTGTGAAAATCGTTTAAGTCAAATGAGTATTAAAAATGGGGATCTTTAATATCTGCATTTGCTTAACGATTGTTGTGGATGAAGTATGTGTATGCTCATGCATTTCATTTTGGTAAATTGTGCTGACCTGTGATAGGTGGCACCTCGGTAAACTGTACTGACCCGTGATAGGTGGTACGTTTACGGTTTACGTTTAGTAAGTTGTGCTGACCCGTGATAGGTGGCACCTCGGTAAACTGTATTGGCCTGTGATAGGCGGTACGTTTATGACTTACGCTTTTTCTTTTAGTAAATCGTGCTGACCCGTGATAGGTGGCACCTCGGTAAACAGTACTGACCCGTGATAGGTGGTACTTTTACGATTTACGATTTTTAGTAAATCGTGCTGACCGTGATAGGTGGCACCTCGGTAATTGGTACTTTACCTGCGATAGGCGGTACAATTATGATTTACGGCCCTTCGAGGAGGGTTTAGGTTTGGAATTCCGAGTCCATGCATTTTGGCATATACGCATTGCATTAGGGTGCTTGGCACACGAGTCGTGTTTGAACCGAGTATATGATTGAGTGGTTTAAATTGGAATTGTCGTGGTAATTGTGTTGGGATTGCTAAGTGTTAAGTTTTGGAATTATGTATGAGTGTGATTGAATTAGTTTAAGTATTTTTGGAAGAATAAGCAGGGAAATCGATTTCCCAATCGATTTGATGAGTTACAGGGACTTTGCTAAATTGACCAAATCGATTAGCCAATCGATTTTATAATCTGTTTTTCAGAATCATTAAAGAAGTCGATTTGGTAATCGATTGGCCCTTAAGTCAGGAGCTCAGCCATATTTGACCAAATCGATTTGGTAATCGATTGGCCCTTAAGTCAGGAGCTCAGCCATATTTGACCTAATCGATTTGGAAATCGATTGACTTAAACCTGGGGGCTCAGTTACTCACTCAATCAATTTCCCAATCGATTGATTTCAGCCCAGGTTTCAGTTTTCACCAAAACCCTTCATCCAAATCGATTTCTCAATCGATTGGCTCAGTGGAAATCCTCAGTTTGAGTTGGATGATTGATTGCTCATTAATCTATCAATGTCTTGATTAGTTATGTATTAATTAAGGGATTGAGAACTTTATTTTGATTCCATTTTTAATTGGCAAGTATTATATAAACTTTTTCGCATATGTAAAATCCTGTTAAGGTGCATGCTTAGTTGAAAAGTTATTTTGAGCATTTAAAAACTTAAATGTTATGTGTTAACTGTTAATTTCGGTTGGTGACCCTTTACAATTATTGTGGAAATCTGGGCTTTGCCTCAGATGAGAGTCAGGACGATCCTACCGGTTCGTACCCGACGGACGGGAATGGAGATGGGAACGCTTGACTGCAGCTACGTTAGGAGGATCTCACGGGGTGTGTGGAGATCACTCAGGGTGTATAGTTTTTTGGTAGGATGATCAGATTAGGTTGATGTATAGGGACTAGACATCCTTCTTTTTGGTTTGGAGTATTTTAATTTGGAAAACTGTACTTATACTAATATTGTCAATTTGACATCTTATTTGAATGGGTCCCATGTACCATTAGTTGTTGTGTAAATGCTTTTGATTTATATTTGGAGAAACTTTTCCGCTGCTTGTAAATTATAATGACTAAATTATTTATCCAAAGGCATTTCCTTGTTTATTTCTCTGTTTTAGTTTAATTTCTTTTGAAAAAAAAAAGTACACCCTCGCTTTGAAAATCGGGGTGTTACAATTTCTCTACACCTTAACCATATGAACTCTATTGACTTAGGAAATTTTGTGCTTGTGATTTCTCTCATTTTCTTCTTCAGACTTGAGTATCTATATATAGAATGAGTTAGAGTTTCTCTTTTGTCCTTGCAAAATCTGAATCATATCTTTGCAAATAATAAATGTATCTTCTGTGAGTGTTTTTTCTTGTAAACAATTCTTGATCATATCTTGTTGTAAATAATTCATATCTTCTTTTAGATAAATCTTGATCAAACCTTGTTGTAAATAATTCATATCTTCTTGGGATAAATCTTGATTATATCTTCTTCAAATCTTGACATATCTTTTTTTCAACGTGGTCAAACGTTTTCTTCATTATAAAATCTGAGTCAAATCTTATTTTAGATTGCCTTCAAAAACAATAATCTTCTTTCACACTTTTGCTTAATTTGAGCTGGAATGGAATTCAAGTTGTTCTTGGATGTTCACAAGTTTTTGATCCGGCTAAGTCTTTTTTCATACTTTATTCTTTATTTCAATTTCATGCATTGATTTTCCATCAGAGATATTTTCAGAGTTAATTATACCTTTTGAGGCATATGTTCAGAGGCAGACGCATATACTTTGTGTTCCTCTGATCTCATCCTTTAGTCACTTCCTCTAGTTAATTTATATATATATATATATATATATATATATAATTAAATTTTCTAATTGAAATTAAAAATGTTGGCATCCTTGACCTAGAGTCCTAGATACATCACTAGCACCAATGCCTCGTTCACAAGTATGCCTAGTAGTGATTGTCTTCCTCAACAACTTGATTGTACTAAGCTAGAAGGTTGAGAAGATTCAACATAGTCAGTGTGACTAGTAGGTGTTTAAGTGTAGGTTTGATTATGTGGTGAACTAGTGGATTAAATCCTTCAGTTTGAAGGACTGGTTGTCACTACCGTGTTGGTGGTGAACCAGGATATGTCTCTCTACTCTATTTTCATTTACGTTCTCTGCTTTCTTTACTTTAGTATTGCCACACGAAAAAGTTTATAAACAGAAAACATAATTCAAACCCCCAGTTTTTTGTGTCCGTTCTACAGTAGCTACGTAGTTCATGCTTTGTTAGATTCAAATGTAGATGAAGGGTTTAGAGTTTGTGAAGCATTTGTTATTTTAAATATTATGACTGAGTTAAATATTATGTCAGAATATAATTTAATGAAATTTTTTATAAAAAAAAAAAGTTAATAGAAAACGGCCTAAACCACTCTTAATAACATTTCAATACCAATACTGATGTCTGGGCGGCGAGGAGGGGCCTTAATAATTCTTCTTTGGTCTATCTGAATTAGATGGTCACTTTGTAATGTCGTGCTATTTTTTGTTTAATCCATAAGGCATGCAAATAATCATTAAATAACAAAAATTAACTCTTAGTCATTGGATCATTTATGTCTCCAGATAAATATTTTATTTTGTTTTATGTGTGGTATATGATTAAAACTAGCTTTTCTATGTTGGAAGGTAGAATACCTTAATGTTTATGATTACACCTCATATTCATTGGGGTAGCTTGGTTTGGCTAACTGATTCCACCATATATCCACATCAGCACTAACATACTTAATTTATCGTCAAAATTATAAAGTTAGGAACCTAGGATCGAAGTTCGTATGCAAGTGGTCATAATTTTTATTTTAATTTTTAAAACCTATTTAATCCATTAAAAATTAATAGTTTACAATATTAAGATAATTATAGGAAATATATTTGGTATCCATTTTATAATTGCAAAGGACCAATTTTTTTACATTATTTATAGAACTAATTAGTAGATTTTTAATCTTCAAAAGATTGAATTCATAATTTGTTGAGAAAACATATATCTATATATATATAAGTTTTAGAAAATGTTAACACTATTGCATAAAAAAAAAAAGTAAATATTAATAACAAGAATGTACAGGGTAAGCCTACCGAGATACAAGTATAACTTGTTCCTGATTCACAATTGGAGGAGGATCTTCCTTTTTTAAGTTAGATGGGTGCTACTTCTAATATGAGACTTGGCATAATTGTCCTTAGACCATATGTATTCATCCAAACGCGTTTCTATGTTGAATAGGATATAGAGAATATATTAATCTATAATCTTATGTTCAGAGTTATACTTTAATGAATTATAATAAATTTATTAAATTTTATGATTTTTTATTTATAAGTATACTATAACAGTAGATAGATTATAATAAATTTTTTGGGATTTTTAATATTGTTGAATTTATTTTAAGATTTTTTGTATTTGTAATGATTTGTTTTGATATATAACTTTGATAAAATATTAAAATAAAAAAGTATTTTTTTGATTAGTTGGATCGCTAGTCCGCCACCCGACTCGCTTTTTAGCAAACTAATGTAGCCCGTCTATTTTGCCATTCCTAAGAAAATTCGCTTTAATTGAAAGTTAATTTTTTTCTTCAAAATTAAAATTTGAGTTTAAAAGGTGTTGAAAAAGTCCGCTAATAAAATTATTGTTTTTTTTTAATTCTTTTTATGTATGTATTATTCATTTTTATTTAATATTTATTGAATTCGCTTTTTATGCATGAAGGACTATTTTTAAAATGAATTTGTATTTGTAAAGAATGTGAATCAAACAAACAAAAAATTGCAAGAAAAATATTTTAATTATAAAGACATATTTAAACCTTAAATAAAAGAATGATTAAAATTAATAAATTTAAAATCAATTTGTGAATTTCAACTGCAAGGAAAAATAGGTTATATTTTAGTTTTAATGGGTGATGGAATTTCAACAGATCTGGGTAGAAGCAGATGGGGTTGAAGAAGTTGAAGATACAAAAGGTAAATGGCTTGAGGAAACATAGAATAAGGAGAGGCACATTATTTAATAAGATATTTTAATCTTAACCATCAATTTTGATATAAGGGCCAATAAATATTCATCTCACTCTCATATAGAAAAGTCTCTTATTTTCATATAAAAAAGTCATTCTCTATATATGACCCATGAATAAGATTATACCGTCTTTGAAATTACTTCAAACCAACCAATTATAATTATTCTTTTTTAATATTATGAAATTTTTACATGTATATCTCTTTTTCTTTTAAAAAACTAATTAATATATTCTTCATTGAAATTTATATATAAAAATATCCTACTTTTTTATTTAATTTTTTAATTTTTTTGTGGTTATAGATGGTCGCATTCCGAAAATGCGACCTCCTACTGCAGAAAAAAAAAAAAAAAAAAAAAAAAATCTTTCATGTGGTTGCATGGCGGGGATGCAACATTTTGAAAGTCAAAAAAAAGTAGAATATTTTAGTATATAAATTTTAATGTAACGTGTTGTTGGTTAGTTATTTTAAAAAACTGATATATTCTTCTCGAACTTTATATATCAAAATATCTTTTCTCTAATGAACAATGTTATTTTGACATTATATGTCGCACACCGTACAAAATACATCTAGAGTATATATAAATGATAGTTATACTAAATTATCTTTATTAATTGTTGATGTGTTTTCATGTTCATAAATGTGAAGCAGAGGAACAATAACTTGAGAGTAATACCCATGATATTAATTGAATAGTACAATTGAAAAAATAAATAAAAGTTATTTGAAAACTAAAAATAACACTATTTTTAAGAAAAATTCTGTTTGTAAATGTGAGATTGATAAAATAGTAATTTGTAATTTAAATACTCTTCCTAGATCTTACTTACTGGTCTTTTTGTTTCTTATACTAATTCCCAAGGATAATGAAAAGGAATAATTCATTGTTCACATATAAAGTTGAAGAGTAAAGTATAATATGACAAGTGGCTAAATGATGTAGCCTACACTTGATATGTATCAGCATACTTCTAAGCAACTTTAATCATATTGTATATAAGCACACTAAATAAAGCCCACTTCCAATCAGAAATCATTCAAGAATCACTGACATTACATGCACAGTGGTGCAAGCAATCTAAGCATGAACATATAAGACTGAAGCAACACTACAAATTATATTTCGAGTTTGATATACATCATAGTTATTTATGCAATTTGAACTTAATTCTTCTGGATTGGCTGGCTATTCAATATAGAAATTGAAACCAATATTCCAGAAGATGCATTTGCTACGGTATGTCATTCTAACAAAGTTTCTGTTTTGTTTTACAACCGAATTAACTTCAAAGTATACTAGTTGTATTTGGCTATGAAGTAACTAAAAACATCCAAAAATAATCTATAGTTGGTCTAAGATTTCTCATGATAATATAAATTATTTCATGAGTGTGAGGATGCATGGTCCTTTGTTTGGTGGCAACATACACAGTTAGGAGCTTAGGATTCTAATTTCTAAGGATCACTGAAACATTGTAGTTATCTACAAAATATTCTCCTAACCATGTAAACAGAAGAAATTCCATACTTAAAGTATGTGCAATGACTAACCATTGAGAAAATTATACTTTTCATGGAGAAGATAAAATTAAAGTCTTTTCTGAGATCATTTTGACACAGTCTCCAATTTAGTTATTTTCTTATCTACAGGGAATATCTTAGGTCATTTTTATCAACTTTCTTCTGTTAATATTATGATTTTGGACATTTTATTATGATCACATAGCCTTGCTTCTAAGTGAACTAAAGACCAACTTCTGAATCGCTGTTAAAATCTTGTTTTATTTTTTTTGTTAAACAACTGAGAAGGTTTTTGTATTTTAAAAAGTCTTCTGAGAAGTCTATATTCATCCATATATGGTATTTGGTTATTCTCCTAGAATTTTTGTATCATCTTATTACTACAATCCTTAGCAGTTTATATAAGAAAAGAAACTATAATTGTAACAATGACATAATTGTCGAATGAGAGACATATGGTGAAACTGTGTTTGGACTACACAACTATGAATTGATAGAGTGTCATAACTATGGTGAAACTATTTATCATCATCATTATGATGAGACAATTCTAACTTGGAATTTGATAGGGAGAAGAAAGAAGAAGAAGAAGAAAATAAACAAATTGTTCGATAATCAAATAGGAAAGAAAAGATAAATCAATTAACTTTTAATGAAAATTTTCTCAAAGAAAAATTTGACAAAGAAAGTAGTTGAATAATTATTTCTCTGATACCATATTACAATTCAAGATAGAAATCATAAAATGAGAGAAAAGTATATTGAATAATGAGATAATGTTTCAATTACATCAAATTGATACAAGATTTATATAACAACTAGTTAATATAACTAACTAGATCAACTAACTAACTATTGTTTAATACTAGTGGTGATTTTGTCTGATTCGATCTTCTCCCTTACAAAGTGACAATCTATCTCAACATGTTTAATCCATTCATGAAAAACCGGATTAGAGGCAATGTGCAACGCTGCAAGTCACTAATTAGCGGCAATGTCTTTGAAGCTCTTTGAGTAACTATTTCAACCAAATGAGCTCACAAGTCACTAATGTCATAGCCCTGTATTCAGCTTCAGTGCTAGATCTTGCAACTACACTTTGTTTCTTACTCTTCCAAGATATTAAGTTTCCTCCAACAAGTACACAATACCCAGAACTTGATCAATCGCCTATCAATGGGTGAGCCTACGCAATCAGCATCTAAATAACCATATATTTGAGTTTGTCATCTGTTTTCATAAATTAGACCTTTTCCTGGAGCAACTTTAATGTATTTCAAGATTCTTATCATAACATCCTAGTGTTTTTGGCAATGAGAGTTTAAGAATTGCTTACCACACTAACTGTGAAAGAAATGTCTTGACGGGTGACTGTGAGGTAGTTTAATTTACCAACCAATCTTTTGTATCTCCCTGAATCTGAAAATTGGCATTCAACAAACTTGTCTCTTCAAGAATATCCATGGCATATTTCCTTTGGGATATTACTAAATCATCCTTAGATTGGGCTACCTCAATACCCAAGAAGTAGCAGAGCTTGCCAAGATCTTTACTCAAAATGTAAGCTAGATAATTTTGTTAGATTAGGTACTAACTGTTGGATTTTGGGAAGACTCGGATGACCTAACTAAGCATGTATAGTAAGAGGAGAATACGTGGTAGGGCACACCGTTGATGGGTTTGAGAGATAATAAAGTCCATTAGACTCACATTCTTTACCAATTTTTCGTCCTGATATTCTATCTTGCAAAGTAACATTGCAATTAGTAAATGTGACAACACAATCATGAGAGTGAGTCAATCGACTAATAGAAGTTAAATTAAATGGGCATCCAGGCACATAAAGAATAGATGTAACTAACATAGAAGGGTGGATTTGGACAGTGCCAATCCCTTGAGATTGTGTTTAGGAACCATTGGTTGAGGTTATATGTGGTAAATAACTAGAAGTTGTGAGAGAGGAGAAAAGAGCCTTATTATCAGTAATGTGGTCAGATGCACCATAATTGAGAATTCATGAGCCAAGAGAAGGTGAGATGCAAACAGGTGAATTACCACTTTGTGCAGCCGAAACAGCAACACTCGAGTTTTGACAATACTCTACCCACAGAAGAAAATCTTCATGAGTAGTCATAATCAATAAGTAGCTACATAAAACCAGCAGCGAAACAATGGCAGAAGAGACAATTTTTTTTTTTTTTGCAATGAACAGTGCCTCGTGATGAACAACGTTGGATGATGAACAATACAACGACTGATTTGCTGAAAAATAAACTGATAGCGATGAAGAAGTGGGTAAATCAAAATTGGGACATGGTTTATTGGAAAAAATCCCACCGAAGACAGTGGGTCCCTGAGTAATCACGGTATAGAGTTGTCTCTTAATAGGCTCTAGATACCATATTAAATGAGAGAAAATGATAGACATATGGTGAGACCGTGTGTCTAAACTATACAACAAAGTCTGTTTTATATAGGCTCAAGGCAATAAATACAAAAATAAATATGGGATATACTATCCATATTTACATGATATGATGTGATATGTAATAAATATAAAGATCATAATATATTTTCAACAATAATCATAAAAATAAAAATAAATAAAATAGTATAAAAATAAAAGAGAATGAAATCTGATTTCCCTTGATTCTTCAACATCCCCTCAAGTTGGTGCATAGATATATGTCATGCCCAACTTGGCTGTAAGTCGTTCAAAATTGGGTTTTGCCAAACTTTTTGACAAGATATCATCAGTTTGTATATTAGAAGTCACATATGGCAGACATATAATTCCAACATCAATTTTTCTTTTATGAAGTGGCAGTCAATCTCAATATGTTTGGTTCTATCATGTTGCACATGGGTGTGAGCTATACTTATTGTTGTTTTGCTATCAGAAAACAATCTTAAGGGTGAAGTCGAAGAAAAGTGAAAGTTTGTATTTATGGGTTTTTGAAATCCATCAACACTGGTTTTCGAACCAGGGATAGAAAGGAGAAGAAAGAAGTTTGTGAGGCAGGGAGGGAAATGTTTCTGTTTCCTTGATATATATATATATATAATATATATATAAACCAATCCAACAAATATCTAAATACTTTTACAAACATCACTTCACTCATATCTCAAAAACTATTTTGATAAAAATATCTACTCCCGTTGCAACTCAATTGACAGATAAATTTTTTCAGCAATTCGAGATATTTTAAACAAAACTGCCAATATTAAATTCTTCGTAAGGTAAATAAAATTATTTTTTTCGACAAATAATTTCATAAACGGGTCTCTCAATATTCCTTAATATCTGTATATGTA
>PGWS01005457.1:0-17441 GCA_002896235.1 Cicer reticulatum
TATAGTAGAGACGTAATATATTCTTGTCACTACATAATTCGATTAGTCTCACGTTTATCAGACCATAAATCAGGTGAAATTTCAAAGATAACCATAAGTGAGGTCGGTCTCAAAATGCATAACACAAAGAACTAAATGTCACAATGAAATCGTGGATGGGTTTGAGAGGATCATTGAATAACACTTGAGAAAATAGAAACATGTATCAGGGATGTGAGTGTAAAGAAGAATCAAGGGCTTATGGTCGATACACCACACCACCGTAGCTCGAACTTTTGGATCTTGATAAGGCCTTTCCAAAGCTAGAACCATCAGATCTAGATGATGTGTTTGGATCAAGTTGCCCTTGTTGATTGGGCCTGTTGTTCTAGGTTGGTGTTAAATATGATGAAGACTTCTTTCATCGCCTTCCAAAATATGACCATGAGTTAGAGTAAGCCTTATTCGAGAGTTAATACTATGCGCATTCATGTTGCCTCATAGTATATATGTGTTTTAAAAGTACATTTATATGTATGCAAATTTTCACATATTCCAAATACTTTCCCTTTGGGTTTTTATTTTATAGTTAATCTTGATGTTGATTCCGTTATTTAAAGAATCGTGTTTTATTTAATGTAGTTAATATGAACCACTTGAATTTTATTATATAATTGTACATAGAGATCTAAACATAACTTTTCTTATTTCGGACGGACGTAATTTGTCTCTTCAATTTTTTTTTTACAATGTGCCACTTAATGTATTCTGGTTCATGATTAATGTGTTTATGATTTTTTTTTTTTTAAGAGATTTGAAATGTACGCATTTTTTATAGGATTAATGGAATGCCAGTGAAGTATTTAGATGGAGTTCACATAAATCTTAGAAAATAAAATTAATAACAAGTGTCTTAAAAGTGTCTACAAAGTGAATATGATTGAGAAATTAAAATGTACTCAGAATTATTTTTTCAATTTGTAATTTTATCTATAATATTTTCACAAATTCTCCTGGTCAATACTAATAGTAAAAAAAATTCGGACAATTCACATCCTCTTTTAAAAATCATAAAAATTAACATTTTTCTTTTTAAATTTTTGAATAAAAAAATTCATTATTCGGATTTTCAGATAATTATTTTTATAACCAATAAATTCATTTTCAAATTTACAGTAATTATTTTCTATTCAGAAATTTTATTTGTCAAATTTCAATTAATAAATAACTATTGAAAAATTAAAAAAATAAGTCTTCCTGTTGAAAATCACTACTGAAATTTTTATTTTTCAAATTTTTCCTTTCGTAGAATAACCACCGGAAAATTAATTGAATCTTCTAGTTTTTGAATTATTTTTCTATCTTATTATTGCCTATTATATATTTCGCAATAAATTTTATTGTCTATTATAAATTTCAAAAACAGAAAATTTGATAGGCAAATTTTTTTCTCAATTTTTTTTTATCCATAAAAAATTTTGAAATCCATTTGTTTTGCATGGTAGGAGATTTCAAAAACAAAACAAATTTCAAACGGCAACAATTTTTCTTGAACTTTTTATTTTGGCCTACCGAAAAATTTTTTAGACAAATTTTTCTCAATTATTTTATCTATTAGAAAGTTTTTGAAAACGAAATATTGGCAAGCCAAAGTTTTCTTTCAATTTCTTTGTCTATCAAAAATTTTAAACGGAAAACTTAGTCATCAAAAACGGAATCCAAAATTTTTTAATAAAAATTGTTTCTTTTTTATGAAAAAAATTGTAGTGTAGAGATTAAATGTGAGTACCAAATTTAATTTCTCATGATTGAAGCTGACAGAGGAAATGATGTCATGTCGAATAAATGGCCATGTTCCAAATTATGGACTTGTACAAGCAAAGGCACAATGCATTATGGTGATTATATGGTCCAATAACTTATGTTTTTGTCTTTTGAGGGCATTGACTAGTGATTATGAGGGTTCTCATAAGTAATTATGGTCCGTCCGTACGTACTACGTGGCCTAATTTGACTAATAACTAATCCAGTTATTTTTATGTATAGCTGATTGTGATGTTGTTGGCAACGCCATGCTGATAACTAGATAAGTATTTAATTTAGGAAAAAGATTGGTGTCCATCATTCATTACACATTTATTTCTACTTTTTAAGAGATGTAAATAATAATAATAATAATAATAATAATAATAATAATAATAATAATAATAATGTGATATATTGATAATATAATTAAATAAAAAACATAGAAAATAACATTAATTAATATGTTGAATAGATATATAACAATATAAATATTTATGTATAAGAGTCATTTAATTTAATCCCAAAAAATTGTAACAATTCCAATGGAACTACCGAGAGTAGTTCTAAATCAAGGGTTTAAAAATAAAAATACACAAGAAACGCAGATGATTCCAAATTAAATACCAGCTTATTAAACAATGTTCCACCATAAGATTCATTAGATGTCATGTTACACCTAAAACACTTGGCAGGTATTACAATTCGAGCAAGTCGTCTTGACACAATTATAAATGAAAGTGTTTGGACACACGTATATAAATAATAACAATTAAAAGAGAAATGATTTACTCATATCATTTAATTGTTTTTTTAATTTATTTTATTTATGTTTGTTCAATTGAGCTAAACAAGAACTGTCAATATTTGCTACTTCCCCGATTTGAAAAAATACAACCTAACATATGTAAAAAAAAGTGGTTAGATTAGTCTTTTGGTTTCTTACTTTTTTTTAGATTTGGTTTTGTTTTTTTAATTAATTTTGTTTCTCTTTGCGGTCTCTTTTTACCACTTATTTGGAACCATGCAATATTTTTCTTCTTTATTGAATCTAAAATGTTTTATAGAAACATAAATCTCAATAAAGAATCATGAACATATATTTTTTTTTGGAATTTGTATTAAAGATTTTTTCAGATCTTATTAAAGTATTTTTTTTTGTAAATTTAAAATTTTCTAAATTTGAATTTTACTAAGTTTTTTCATGAATTTATGAATTTTTTAAAATGATTTTTTGGATTTGATTTTATTGTATCATTTATCTCAACGGGTTATGGGATTGGTTTGAATGAAGGGAAATTAGAACTTGTGCTATATTTTTTTCTCTTATGTTAAAGTTTCTTTTTATTTGAGCTAAAATAAAAGAAGACCATGATGACGAAGATTGAAAAAAAAAAAGAAAAAAAATATATGAAGACTATAATTTTGACTTTTATAAAGTGACTCAAACAACAACATAGCCATGAAGCCAGACTGATACATAAGTTCAACTTAAAGTTTTTTATTTATTAAAACTGAGATATAATCAAATCAATTAATAAAACCATAATTACACGATTAAAATAAAACAAATATTTATTAAGAGACTAAAACAATTATTTTTTAAAGATAAAAGACTAAAATAATAATTTAATAAAAAAATGAGTTTGTAATTAAAATATGGTAAGAATTTCGAATATTCTACGCCTATTTTTGAAAACTGGTGTTACGAGAATCGTTTGTATAAAATAATAATATATACGGTTATATTTACTTGTACTTATAATTCCTCTGTATTTATACATTCAATTGTTAATTAGGTCAAAATCTTTATATATTTATGATGATTTTTTTCTATATTAACTATTCGTACTACATATCACTACTTTAAATTTTTTTATTATCAGTTTAAATAGAGGTGTTTGGGCTATTAAATTCTAAGCCAATGACAACCATTTCTTGAGAGATAGAGGTTTAGTTTATATTTTTTAATGAATAGAAAGAGGGGCTTATGGCAACAATTTAATTCAATAATTGGTGTTTCCTTGTGATTAATACTATTGGTAGATTCGTACATAAAGATTTGTGAAATTGGTTATGACTTTATGAAAATAAGCTATAATAATATTTAGTCTTTACAAATATAATAAATTTAATTTTAATTCCTTTAAAATGAACTTTTAGTTTAATCTCTACAAAAATTAAAGTTTAAATATGCGGCTGTTTTGTAAAACCTACAAAAATTCGTTTTAAGCCTTATAAATTAATTATTCAATTCTTTAATATATAAAAAAATTGATTTTAGTCTATATAATAAATTTAATTAAATAAAATTTGTTAACTCCCGGTATGATTTTATTATAATTATAATAAAGGGTATATAATTATTCCATTTTTATTTAGAGAATATAAAAAATTATTAATTGTAAATAATTATTTTTTTTTACTCAATTTTAACTAATTTATTAATTTTAAATTATAATTGATTATAAAAAAAATTCTTTAGCAACTTATTTTCAAACAAACAACGTGAAAAAATATAGTAGTATATATATTTTTTCTTATTTTTTATTTTTATATTGACGATATTAAAAAAATATTAATTTTAAACTAATTCTTTATGACAAACATTTGTTCGAAGATTAATTTTTATAATACATTTGAAATTAGTAAATTAAAACTAGTTCTATTTTTACGTAGAAACAGTCAAAAAATAATAAATTTAAAATTAATTTAGGAAGAAGATATTTATTCCATGTATAATTTTACGTTTCAACAACTTCTTTTTGCGATCTATATATGAAAAAAAAGAAGAATAAGAAAGACATGACAAGCTCGAGCGTAAAAAAATTACAATTATTATTATAATATTCATATTTTATGTTTTATGATATTAATACAGTACTAATTTTAACTAGTTTAATTTGTGACAAAAAATTATTTAAGTATAAGATTTTATAATAAAAGAATTCATAAAAATTTATTTAAGTATAAGATTTTTTATAATAAAAAAATTCATAAATTTTTATTTATTTTGTATGATCTAAAATCAAATTTCTTACATTTTAAAAAAATCAAATTAAAATTATTAATTACTCAATCGTTATAAACTAACTGAAGTATTAAAGACTAAAACAAAAACTTTTAGTCTTTTTTTAAAGACTTAAACTAAAAATTTTATTCTGCAAAGATTAAAATCAAATTTTTGAATTTTATAGACACTAAATAAGCCATGAAATATCTTACTACATATATAATTGTGTATAAAATGTTTTCAACTTTTTTTTCTTCTATAAATAAATAAATAATTAAGATGATAAACATCACCAATAAACTCATACAAGTAGAGTAGAGATTCGAAATCAAGCCAACTCGCCATAAAAAATATGAAACCTAACAATATTGACATTGTTAATTGAACAATGTCAATATTTTGAACTCATTTCTATAAATTCTATAAAATATTTTACAAAAATAAAATAATTTTCATAATCAGAAATAAGTGAGAAATAAGAAACAGGTTGTTAATTAAAAGGTTATATTATACCCTGTTATATTTGGTCTTGCCTATGAGAAGTCCATAAAAACAGAAGGTAGAGTGATAAACACCAATAGAGCACAAAACACACAAATATTTATCTATTTTCATGTACCTAGAACACAAGCTAGGCTCTGCTCTAAAGCACCAACGAGCAAAGACTATCGAATATTACACTTGTGAAAACATCAGCAGCAAACATATTCTCAAAAAAAATAAAAGGAAAAGGAGCAAGTTTTCTGATTCAGCTACATAATTCCAACTACGATTTCTATCCCTGCTTCACTTGTACTCTAGGATCATGTTGTTCTCTGGTGCCAATCCAACACAAGCTCTCATGATGTTTTCCAGCATCGCTCGCTGCTTTGACAATGCATTCACCACTGGTGTGCCCGGTGGAACCTGCAAGATAATAATTATTTAGCATTATAATAACTGGAATGCTTATTTCTCTAATTCAGTGTTGTCAATCGTGGATCATGAAAAATTCAATACACTACAGTGCTATTGCGCTGTTATAGCTACTATTTGACAACAATGTTATAACTTTTATACTAGATTAAAATATATGTATCTTGATACTGAATTTCCATATGAAAAGAAAAAATAAACATGTGGGTATGTGTTCAACATGAAACAGATAGATTGAACTCACCAGAGGAGCCTTGGTGAGATAACTGAGGATGGTAGCAACAGGGTGGAATGTGTGAAACTTGTTCTGCAAGAATTACAACATAGTTTGCATCAGAAATAATCAATGACTAGTACAATCAAGGAACGAATTTAGTTAGCATTGCAAACATACCTCTGCTTCAGATTTAAAACTGAATTCTAGTGCTGAGCTCAGCAAGAAGAACCAAGTCCAAGATAATAGGAGCAGCCAAGAGGGAATCCTCACATGTGTTGTGCAACACAATAGTGCTCTTTCCACCCATGAATATTTCTGAAGTGTACTCATCCATGGCTCTCTTGCTATCTCCAACATAAGGCACATACTGCAAAAGGCACCAAAGTGAAGCGTATAAAATACCTGAAAAGGTGCAATAGAAAGAAACAAAGAAAGGTTGGTGAAATAAAATTTACCTTGATGACTACAACATGGTCTGGATGTTCGCCAGGTGCATAGAGGATGCCATTGCTGTTGACCATATCGTCGACAACGTTGCTCTTGGAGATTTCCTTGGATCGAAAGTTTGTGGTGCTGAGAGGTTCATACCATCATTGTTTCCAAGATGGTTGTAACTCACTATGGATGTTGGCTGTCAATTATCAACAAGACACGTAAAAACCTTTCCTTGATAAAATTAAATTAGCATAATACAAACATTAATCATACAAAGAAACTAATAAATACGGCGGGAGATAATTAATGTCTAGCCAAAGATAGTGTCAGCCAAAATTCAAACTTGAATTCACCCAAAAAGCTTTTCCTTAATTAACCAATTGATTCTAACCACTTGACGAAACATGCTGTATGACATTAATGTAAAAGAAATGTACCTTGATACCAGCTCCCACAAGGAAATCCACCAACACAGATTTCATTTTGGTTTGACCACTCTTGAAGTCATCTCCACCAATTAAAGTGTTCCTCTTGATGGCAAGATCAATCAGCCCTGATGAGAACACAAGCAAAGTTAACAACTATGAATAAATATAATCAAGTGATAGATTTGGGGGAGAATAAAGACAAGCATCAAACGAACCTGGGAACAAAAAGTGTTTTGAGGGCTTCCGTTGATGAAAGGAACATTTTCCATAACACAAGCAATGGCAAACAAAGTGGAAGGTGAAATCTCAGACTCATTTCTGTCGACAGCAGCAAAAAGGTTCTCCATGGTGTCATTGAGTCCCACAACTAAATTACTGTACCTCTCTGTGTTAGCTGTCCAAAGGACAACAACCCTGTCCACTTTGTTAGCTTCCTTAAATTCCCTGAATTCATGTCAACATAGGAACAGATATCAACAAGTTTTAAGTTGGTTAAAGCATGTTAACCGCAATTGTGTTGCGGACTGCATCGGTAGATATAAAAGTACAGAAAGCAGAAAGCAGTAGATATTGAAGTTACATACTTAATGTCTTTGATATTTGGTTAATTTGTTCTCTCTTAGTACCCTTGATAACATTATTTGCACGGTCTCTTGATTAGCAGCAATGAAATCCGGGTCATAGATACCAGGAGTGGAACCATAGATTCCATATAAGGTCTCAAACTGCTTTTGCAAATCAATGTCAAAAAACCCTGCTCTTGCCATAGCATCAGCAAGGTTCATGTCACTGATAATCCCATCCCCCAAAAAAATGTCATCAGGTTGACCTGCACATAGTTTTAACAATAATAAGGTCCCAGTTTATCATGCTTAAATTCAAATAATCTTGGACTCCAGTTCTTTTTAATAAATTTTAAAATCATGACTCTTAATAGTATGCTTAGACTAACAAAAACGTACTGAATAAAGTAATATGCAAAATAACACTAAATTTCATCATTTATTACATCGCTCAAATAAGACTGTGGTAGTGGTAGTATAATATAAACAATAAAATAGCTGCTTTATTTTAATTTTAACTCATCACATATCCAATTCATAACATTCAATTAAAACCAATCAATTAAAAACGTAGAGAGGTTTAGGAAATGTTTACCATTGGAAGCAAGCCTCTTAAAGGGAGCATAGATTTCCTCTCCTTGGAAAGATCCAACTCGGATAGCTGAAGCTTGAGTTAGGGAACCAAAGTAATTAGCTTGTTGAATATATCTTTCGTTGCCCATGAAATACCCTAAGAATCATAAAAATAATAACCCAAAATATTAAATCATGTATCTTTCTCATCAAATAAAAACAACACCAAACAAACAAAAAAAGGCCAAGAATCAGAAACTAACTCTCTGTTAGCAATAACACCACCGGTCAAGGTTGAGCCGTTGTTTTCCACCCCACCCAACAAGCATTACCTAACAAATTGACAAATAAATTTATTAAAAATAGAAATGGAAAAATAAAAAAATAAAATAAAAAGGAAAATGGAGGAGGAATTGGGAGCTAACCCCAATTTAGGGACATGAGTATCGGTTTTAAATTCATATTTAACGGTTTTAGGTTTAACAATCCACTGATAAGCTGCCATTTCTGTTTTCATGAACAAGTTCCGTAGTTTCATAATTGTAGACAGATTGAATCTCAGTTCGGTGTACTTAACATTAGGACTATCAACCTTAAAATTCTCGATAAACATTTTCCGGAAACAAATAACACAAAATTGAACAAGAAAAAATAGTAATTAATTTAGAGGAAGAAGAAAGGCAGGTATCTTCTTTCTCTAAAATTCTAAAAAGATTTTGTGAACGGTTGAATCGGTGCCTTCAGTGTTGGTGAAGATGCTCCTATATATAGAAGAACTAACAAACCATGCGACTGTGCTTCATCACGTGGCGTTAGTTGAGTGGGTTTACGGATTTTATATTATTTTTCATTTTTTATTTATTATTCATTCATTCATGATTCTAAAATAAAAACCATATATCTATCTCATTGTACTGCACTCCGTCCGCATCACTCGTTTCTTTCTCATCCATTCTTTCTCTCCCACTTTTCATTCATCAATCTCAAATACTACTAAACTGTTTTTTTTTATTCGCATTTTGAACTTTTTTCTTTTTCTTTTGATTAATAAAACTGAAATTATTCTTAAAAATTCATATGTTATTTCAACTTGACAAAATATATGGTTTTTGTATTTTTGTTTTCTCTTTCCTAATACCACTCTGTAACCAAATGATAAGAAATAAACTATTTGATCTTTCTTATTTCCATCCAATTGAATCATGGTGAGATACACAATTATTTTCATATAGAACAAGTACATTATTTGTAAAAAAAAATAAGTAACTTATAAATTCTTCATTGAAATCAAAGCTATCACATAAAGTTAGTCATTATAATACTACTATGTTGAGCAACTATTCGAAACTCCGTAGAAAAAATGTAAATATTTAATGTCAAAAATATTTTAGACAACTATCTTCAATGAAAACAAATGTGGAAGAAAATTATATACAAATAAAGTTTAAAATATTAAATTCCAACTAAGTTTGAATATAAATTTTCTTCGACAAATTAAGATTTTCTTATTGTAGTTCTATTAAATTATCTATAAAATTAATATAATTTTAGTATAATGTTGACCCAAGTAGAAGAGTAAAAAAAATTCATTGTCATAAAGAATATTGAGTAACTTTTGATGAATTGGATGGTGAATAATTGAATTATTTTGAATTAAAAGTTAAGAATTACATAGATGGTAGAGAAAAAAGTCATAATAATGAGTTTAAAAGTTAATAAACTTTGATAAAGTAAAGAATTGAATGGATATAACCGCAAAACAATTCGATGCGGTGAATGAAATGAATAATTCATACACATATATTAGGATATCTGGTGGCTAGAGTGTGAGAGGAAAGTGCGTGTTGCGATGGGTCGATTTATTGAAGAACGTGAAATGGGACCAAGCAAGCAGTGGCACGAGCAAATGGATTTAACGGTTATTTTATTCATTTATTTTATTAATTTATTAAATTAATTTTTTTATTTTAAATTTTAATATTTAAATGTATCTTTCATAATTTTATTCAAAAATTGTAAATTTAAAATCTATTTAATATATAATATACATTTTTGTGGTTTTGACTATTTAGATATATTAATTATTTATATAATATTAATAAATTTAAAAAATAAATAATTTTAAAATTTACTATTGAAGATTTTATAATTTTATTGTAATTCTAACGAATATTAATTCTTTAATGCTATTGGATCAAATGTTTATTGTTTAAAATATGTCGCGTCATAATTTTTTTATTAAAATTCGAAAAAGGGACAAAAAAAATTATTTTAGAAAAAATATCAATTTTACGAATTAAATAAAAATAAGATGATTAAAACTACAATTAAATTTTATAAAGTTACAATAATAATTACATTGTACATACATTCTTTAATATATTTTTTTATTAATTAAAATATATTGATTCTACCAAATTTATAATAGGAATCACATATTTGGTGGAACATATGTAAATTTTAACTAATTAAATAAAATATAAAAAATGTATATTAAATAGTGTGTTTCTAATACTCCTTTAAATTTTAAAATGTATTTTATATTAATAATTTTATATTTTGTTTTATTCTATTAAAAATAAAATCATGAGTGTGAAAACATTTAATATCAAAGTTCATTTAGTAAAAATACTTTTATAGTTAACTCAAAATGAATCTTGTTGTCTTGATGATTTTTGTTTTTCTCTAAATGTAAAAATCAAATGAAGTAGATGATTGATTTAGATTTCTTTCAATCCCTACGTGGTTGGTTCACAATGAATTTCACTTTTTTCTAATTTCACGAATATTAAAAAATACCCACAAATAAAATAAAGAGTATAATATTTTATAATATATTTATTATTTATCAATGTCTTTCTCAATATATTAAATAAGTTAGAATTAATATTTTTCTAATGGTGTACATAGTATAATTAAAGACACAATTGAAATATTATGATTCAATTAAAAAAATAAAATTGAAATAAAATTTTCAGCTATAGTAAAAGTCACTTAGAACAAAGAGTATATAATTTATTAAGTACTCATGAAAAAAGTTATCTTAAATAATAGGTTTTTATTTAAGTTTAATAGCAAATGGGATGATAAATAATTCCTTAAGGTGACAAGTATATAATAATTAAGACATTTGTAATAAATTACGTTTTTCGAGTCTGTGACAATTTTTATTTATAAAAAATATTCTTATAAAGATTATAAATGTGGCCAAACAAATAATAAATTTAAAAGTACACACCTTTCTATATTATTTTTAAAGTAACTTAAATTTCAGATTGGTTTTACTTTATGAGTAAACTTTTTCATCATGCATAAAAAAAATTCTACTAAATAATATCCACATATATAATGAAAATTGTATGCATCGCTATTAAATATACGTATACTATTAATTTTTATAATTGTTAATACTCAATACTTAATGATAATAAATTGTAGAATTTTACACTCACTCATTTATTAGTTTTAATCTATGAAAAATAAATTTAGAAAAACTTATTTAAATTGATGGATATATATTTTATAAAAAATTGTCTATAATTTTAATTATTCAAACAGAAATGATTTTTCAATTTTTTTAATCAACATTATTAATAAATTAATCAATGAAATAGATTATATCTTTAAAATGATTTTCAAACTATAAATAATTTATGACAAGTTAATTTAGTAAGAGTTGATTAACAATTTCTTAACAACTCTAGAATTACATAATAAATTCATGGGTGAAGTTTTAGTTCTTTAGGAAAATTAAAACTAAATTTAATTCATGAGAAAATAAAGATAGTACTTAATCCTTAAAAAAAATTAAATATATGACAACTTAATTTGTATCTTCTTTTATACGATATAATTGAAGAAAAAGAAAGTGAAAGATGAAAGGAGGAAAAAAACATAAAAATATAATAAGATGATTAACTTAGTAGTTTAGTTTAAATGAAGAATTTATTTCATATGCATTATAATGTAAAATTATTTTATAAATGATTGATTTTAACAAATCAACTTAGAACTCGCGTTTGGTTTTAACTTATCTGTAAAAAAAACAAAAATCTTAATAATCACTTATTGAGTTTTCATGTATTGTTGTAGAATAAAATTGGATCTCACCTCACCATATTTAATAAACTAAATTAATCTTGAATCAAAAGATAGAATACTCATTGGTAGTTTAAAAATAATCCCAAAGATGCGCCGGATTCAGCAATGCAAATCAAA
The DNA here is from genome assembly GCA_002896235.1 of Cicer reticulatum. Classification (NCBI taxonomy): domain Eukaryota; kingdom Viridiplantae; phylum Streptophyta; class Magnoliopsida; order Fabales; family Fabaceae; genus Cicer; species Cicer reticulatum. Next base: position 12,145 of record PGWS01005457.1, read on the forward strand.
ATATCTAAATAATTAGCTGGCCCTCATATAATCACATTTCTTATTTGATAAATAGAATCATAATAATCACTCTTGTCTCTTTTCATAAAAAAGGTAACTGCAATTTGATCTTTAATATTCTGATATAACATATACTCACCAATACCATGCAGCTGCATCAACGTTGGCATTTTCCTTATAAAAGTGAGTTGCATGTAATAATGTATATAGGATGATGAATTAAGTGATAAAAGTTTTAATATAAGGACTTGATAATGGAACGAGTAAATTTCATGTTAGGAAAAATAGACATATAGAAAATTAAAATAATCCATATAAAGTGAAAGTTCATAATTAAAGAAAACCACAACAAAAAAATACTACTGTAAAAATTTATTACAACACAAGTCGTTTGTTTCAAGTAGCATCGACTCTGGTACATGTCCATTCAGTTCACTTACAAGGCCTATCAATTGGTGAAGAGTTCTCAAGTTTTTTTATATATAAAAAAATTAGACAATATTAAGATGAAGACTTAATTGAATATATTGCTTCATAAAAGTGTTAGTAAGAATACTATTCTTTAAATAAATTAGAATGTATATTAGATTCAGTTGTACTGAGATCATTATTTACAATTTAAATAAAGTACTTTGAGTTTTTTGTGGTTTATTTCGTAAATTATAATATTTTAAATAATTTTTTTATTAATAGAATCTCTCTTTTTATTAGAGACTCAATTTTTAAAATTAAGAACACGACTTTTAAAAATTTAAGACGACCCTTATTTCATGTATAAGAATTAATAGTTGGGTGGAAACGAGCTATACCCATGTTTGTTATTAGGTGGAAAAATTATTATTGGATTAAGGTTTTCAAGAATGAGATAACTTTCTCATGGTTTGAGTGCTTTTATTCCTCATAAAATGAAGTGTTAATAAAAAGGTTCCAATTGAAGTGAGAATAAAATTGATGTATCTATCGACGTACTAACTTAAGTTAAAATTTATAGAATACAAACCAAACAGTTTTTTTTTAAAAATACATAGAATAAGTTCCCTCGTTATTTTTATGGAAAATTATTTATGGGAATAAGTTATCAACCGTGAAATAACACTATCATATACTTCTCTTCAACGACTTTGATTCTTGGTACACTCATAATTCAAAAGCAAATACTTAGTTATATCTTAAAACACTCTAGAACGAATACTATAAAGAAAAGAAGAAGTCATATACAAACTTAAAGTACTTCTAACTGAACATCTTATAATAAAGACTAGAATCAATCTATATAATTGTGTCTCCCTCTTCCTTTACAATGCAAGCAATATAGAACTTTTCGAAGAATTATTCAATTTCATTCATAGAACATTATCCACATTGATTGAAATTGATGCATATTTAGCTTCTATTGTCTACACCAATAATTTATAGTTCAAAAGAATTATCATACTCTATTTACACACAATTATATTTCATTTGAAGTTAAACTAGTCTGAGAATTTCACTTGAAGGTAAATCACTCAATGAATTTCACTTCGAGACAAACCCTTCAAAAATTTCTACTTGAGATTAAACGACTCAAAGAATCTCCACTTAAAGGTAAATCACTCAAAAATGTCCACTTAAAAGTAAACCACACTGATAATTTTCATTTGAAGTTAAATCACTCAATAATTTCTTCTACATGTCTTAAAATCAAGCTGAAACTTATGGTGCAATTATAGTGGCCAGATCTGGACAAAAATCCTTAAGCGTGTCGAATTTGAAAAATTTAATGAATAATTAAATACAATATTATTTTAAGTGCCACACAAAAATTGCAAAGATAATGAAGAGAAATTAGACCGAGAAACTGCATAAGTTTGAGTGCGAAGAAATTAGAGATATAGTACATTGATATTTTTTTTTTTTTGGAATAATTTGAACCAAAAAGAAAGTCAGTTTGTTTGAACTTTTAAATTTTTCTCACACAAATTCGAATCGAAATGATAAAAAACATGTTGATTTTGTTTATTTTTTACAGTTCAATATATTTTGTATAATATTAAATTTTTAAGATAACACGTTTAAAACACTGCATATATAGGGTGAAATTAAATATAATAGTTTCGTTTAGATATCGATAACCGATTTTAAATACGGTAAAACCACACTCAAATGAGTAGAGATTAAATTTATTTGATTTGGTTCAATTTGGAGTCAAACAAATTATTTAAAAAAACTTTATAAAATTATAAAAAAGTAAAATAAAAATATTTTATTTTAAAGTAAAATTGTTATAAAACTATTTTAAAAAAACTTTATAAAAATAAGCTGACAACTTATGAGCATAAGTTGTTGTTTAAGCACTTCCTAAACGGTTAACGGGTGACATAGTGTTATTTATCATAGTAAAAGAAAACTAAATAAATAAATTTAAACAAGTACTAACTTTCTTAACAACCATGTGACGTACTTGTGAAATTAAAATAAAATTGTCATAGACTACTAACATCGTGTCATGGGCCTAAAAGTGTCAGAATCAAATGATGAATTTAATGATATGTATTGCATTGGTATTATTGCATGGCTGATGGAAACTCGATAATGGGTTGTTGGTTTATAGCTTTGGATAGTTTAAAACTTAAAATTATTAATTAGTTAAGAGGCATGGCGTAATCGTTGGTCCCTTTCACGAGAATTATTAATAGTATAATGAGTCAATTAAAATTTGCCATTTTGTGTCAATCGTCCACGTTCCTCTTCATAAGTGATTCTGGCGATCTCCCTTTGTATTTTCGCTATCTGGGTTACTCTACGCATTCGAATAAGTAACTTTCACCCTTTTTTTAATTTTTTCAAAGTACTATCTCTGTCTCAAGTACTTTCACCTAAAAAAAAAAGTAAATTAATTTAACATGTTTATATTATGTGTAATTATTTATAAAATATTTAATATAAATGATTTAATTTTGCTTTTTATTTTAAAAAATACCAATTGTTATAATTAATAAGAAAAAAGTTGCGATTACAAGTTTTAATTCTAAATCAATTTTAGAATTGGATTCATTTAACGTGGGTTAGCAGGTGAGTTAATTGAGTGATGAGTTTTTTTTTTTATTTTTTTATTTGGGGTGTTTATTTATGTAACTTTTTATTATTTATTTTTAATTTTAACTTTTTTAAGAAAAATATATTAAATTTTTAATATTTTATCAATGTTGATAGTTTTTTTATCAAACTGCTCATTTATCATATTGAGACAATTTAATTAAATGAGATTTAGAGATTCACTCTAAGAAATTTGAACTTTTATACCTATAATTTCAAGGAAAGAAGTTGAATTCGAGCAATTATAAGTCTATTTTTCTCACTCGCATCTCACTACTCAAATTCATATGTATCTAAATTTGCAAATTTGTAATCCAATGCGACTCTTTCGCGTATCAAATTGAATCAATTGAGTGGATTTGATTGGGTTCACTAACTTTTGCTTGGCCCTACATTTGCTATTGTTAAATAGGGCCATAATGTGAACTCAAGATTGGGTCCACTAATTTATGATATTCACTTGATTTCTTTTCTCTAAGAAGTTTGAATAATCTCAATCTAAATTTTCTTCAATTTCTCAATCTTCTCTATTTATTTTTATTCACTTCTTTTCAAAAACAAATTTGTTGTATTTAAAATTCATCTCATATAGATCATGCATATAAACTTTTACAATTCTAAAATTATTTAATATGTTATTGAGATTCATACAAATTAACAATGTTCAGTAAAAATGTAGAAGATATTAATTTTAATGTATCTCAATAATATATCAAATGATTTTAGAATTGTGTAAAATTTAACTTACATGATCTATATGATATAAATTTTTACTCTAATAAAAATAAATTTAAAAGAAATAGAGACACTCTGACCAAAATAATATTTTATTGTTAAAAAAATATGTAAGCATGGAGCAATTGATTTTTATAAATGATTAGTTTGTTATTTGTGTCTTATAGCATTTTTATAATAGGTCTGTTTGTTTAAAAGTGAAAAAAATTTGATTTATATTTAAAAAAAAATAATTTTGATTTTATATTTTAAAAAAAATATTTTCATAAATATTTTAAAAATAATTTAAAATTATTTTATATTAAAAAATGTAATTAAACATTCAATAATTTTATACATTTAATTTTATAGATTTTAACATAATAAAATTACATTTAAAAAATAGTTGTATTTTCAAAAATAATTTTTATAATAGTTATCAAAATAGTTTAATATTCTTTTAAAATTTTATTTTATAAAAATTATAGCGTAGAGAAATACTTAAATTGAATAATGAAAGTTAAACTATTAAACTATTTTTATTTGAAACTTATTTTTAAATTATATTTAATAGATGTTAAACAAAAAATAAAAGACTATAAATTTTTTTAAAAAAATACAGACTCAATAGATAGAGAACATAGAGTGATTTGTTCCGGTCATACACGTTCAGTTTTTTTATGTTAAAAATACCAATTTGTTTGAAGTTATACGTTTTGACCATTTTAAAACCTTGCCTAAATAAGAAAATAGCTTTACCTATTTGAGTAGATAAAAATAAAATACTAGATTGCTTTAGAGGTACACTAATTTGTAACTTTTGGCATCATGGCATGTGAACAAAGTTTCATTTATAAAAAGAGTGGATGTTGTTGTATCATTATTATCCACCACAAAATTTCTTAGTGATGCATTTAATGCTCTCGTATTCTTTTTGCCCAGTTTACTATGTAACCATAGTTTGTGAACCACAAACTTAAAAAGGACCAATTGTGGGCCGTGTAAAGCAAAAAGCTCAGCCTCTTTTAGAGATGAGAGTTTCTTTTAAATCGTTTGTTTGTTTTTTCAAATCACACCTCTATTCGGAATAACACATTTGGGGGGCAAAAAAACAATGGTTTTATATCGAAGCACACAATCAAAAGGTAAAAAATTGTGTTTTTTTGGGATAGGCACTTCTGACATATATGTACAATGTAAAAAGAAATCTCCCTTAAAAATAGCATAATATCAAACCTTGTTAATAAATATTTGATGGGTATGATTGACTTTTAGAGTAATTTTTTTTACTTTTATGAATATATTATTTTGTCATGCTTTACTATAAAAATGAAGCGTGGCAGTGTGATCTGACAAAATATATGGATCCTATTAAAATTTCTTTAAAACATTTTACATTCACATTGTTAGTATTAACATATTAAAAATTTATTATAAAATATTGTTAAAAATTTAGCGAAGCTGTCAAAATATAATATAATTTTTGTACACTTTTTAAGTAAATATTT
>PGWS01005458.1:0-21703 GCA_002896235.1 Cicer reticulatum
TTGGACAATAATAATCCTACGGAGGATGAAAATGACCTAAATGTTAATCCAATGACACAAATGAACTTATTGGATGCACAAGATTGGTTAAAAAGCCTAATTGGACTAGAAAAAGCAACACAGGACGAAAATCACCTAAATGTTCATCCCATGGCACAAACACACCTATCGGATGCACAAGATTGGTTAAAACACCTAATTAGACCTAGAATAAACCTAGGGGGAATGAGAATGACCTAAATGTTCATCCAATGACACAAACACATGTATAGAGATTTAAAAATTTATTCAAAACTAAGATTCAAGAATACATGTATTATCAAGATAAAGAGTATAGAGATAGAGAAGTGTCCACCATGGATTTTTATATACTGGTTCGACTATCAATTCGATAGTCTACATCCAGTCCTGGAATCACTTACCGATTCCAGCCTTTACTAGAAATGATTTGAGTGTGTTTACAGAATTTCCAACACTTCACTGCCTATACATCTAACTCAACATCAATCCACAACAACAACCAATCTATCCTTAAGAACTAATCGCCAAGCTCTAGCAAAATCAGATAGAGATCTCTTTTAGATGATCACACACACTCTAAAAGATGACCACCAGTTTCACAATACTGGATTTCACACACGCTTTCTTTTACAAAGATGATTCTTTCAAAACAGACCAAAAACACTTGATTCAATCACAATGAATTCTCACACTAAGTATTTGCCAATAATGTTTGTGAGTTATAATAGTTTTTCTCAAAGTGTATTTTTTGAAAAGTCAATGAGATTCTTTCAGTTCTTTCTATGTATTTCTATATATTATAAAAATTGTGATTGATTCAGTTTATATAGTTTCAGAAAAACTTCAGATAAATCGATTTCCCAATCGATTTTATTAATGTGTATTACTAGCTCAATCGATTTCCCAATCGATTTCGCGTTTCTTGTTTTTCTTGAAATTCTTGAAGCAGATGAACTAATCGATGTTTTTAATGCATATATCATAAACTGATACTCAGTTTATATTAGAGTCGATTGAATAATCGATTGTAGTTATTTTGTTTAAAATGTGAGATCAAACAATCGATTACTCAGTCGATTCATTTTTACTAACATAATCGATATGGCAATGGGCTAATTTCTCCCTGTAACTCAGACACTCGATCAAATTGATTTGCCAGTCGACTGATTTCTCCATGTAACTTAGACACTTAATCAAATCGATTTTGCCAATCGACTGATTTCTCCCTGTAACTCAGATATTTAGTTATTATCGATGTTCCAATCGAATATGCAGTATGTTTCTGATAAATAATAAACTGATTCATTTATGCAATCGATTATCCAATCGATTTCTTTAATCATAGAACATAACTTTGATAAAACCATTTAAAAAATCGATTTGCTAATCGATTAACTCAGTGAAAATTTTGTTCTGTGAATCAGAAAAATTGATTAACCAATTGATTAGTAGACACTATGAACAATAGACACTTTACACATAATCTTCAAGCCTTGTATGATATGATCAATATTTGCTTGATTGCTTGAGATCCAAGATTTGTCCAAGTGTAGTGTTTGATTCTTTCCTGAAATGTATCTCAACTCAAACTATTAGATTAATCAGATAATGATATACATTGTAGTTGGGAGTTTACATCAAAATCATAGTTAAGGGAGGCATACATCTTACAATTTCCCCCTTTTTGATTAAATGACAACATACAATTTAACTTGGAGTTTTATTTTCAAATTAAAACTTAACTTCATAATAACTCTTATTTAAAAACTCCCCTGAATTTTAGAAATTCATAAATTTATTTCAATCATAATTTCAGATTCAATTTTCAGTATACATGATAAGAAAAGCATAAGCACAAGTTAAATTCATTCAAAATTCTCCCCCTTTGTCATTAAATTCAAAAAAGATAATACAAGAGAGAATAAGAGATATACTGAAAAAAAAATAACAAAACAACAAAGAAAACAAAAACCTAAACACTAATCTAGGGCTGTTCCTTATTCTGTTTCAGATTAGTAGTGGGGGAATGAGGTTCATCTTCTTGATTGGCCACTTGTGTGCCAATGTCAGCTATGTCCTCAAATGACATCTTGAGACCCAAATGGTCTTGGATGCATCTACATCCTGAACAATTGAGTTAAGGGTTGTTTGGAGTCGCACAAAGGAGGCTTCCACCTTAGGATTGTGTTTAGCTTGAGACTCCATAAATTCCAACAACTTAGCTAAAACCTCAGATTGGTTTTCAGCTTGTCAGGTTGTTCAGCATTTGTTGAGCCCTTCTCCAAAATACCATTGTTGACAATTGAATTCCCCAAAAATCAGAGTTGTTTTTACTGATTCTTCATTGACAACTGATATTTTAAAGTGTCTCAGAATCTTTGTGATCAGCTGAGGGTAAGGACCATTTGCTTTCCTTGTGCTGCTTCTAACATATTAGCCAGCACAATCCATGCCCAACTCATCTTGAGTTCCTTGTAAAGGCCCCAAAGAACAGTGATGTCAAGCCTTTGAACTACATCATGATTCCCTGATCTAGGTACCAACATTCTGGTTAGCACATACATCAGCATCCTATGCTGAATCTTTATTTGACCAATAGGGAGAGATATGCCTTCCACAAACCCTTCAACCATCAAGTCTTGAATGGATGTGTGTTTGTCTACTGATGTTTCCCAAGCATCATCAGTAGAATCAGGATTGGTCCCTGCCATCCTGATAGCCTGGAGAACTCCCTAAAAGTCATGGAGATTTTCTTTCCTTTAACTTCAGACTCAAATCCAAAGTCTGTGAGTTTGAAGTTTGAGTAGAATGCTCTAATGAGTCTTGGATAGATTTCTAGAGAGCAGGATAGAAAATCTATCAATCCATGACATTTGAGATGGTTTTGGAATATGAATCCATTTGAATCAAAGTAGGCAAAATGCAGAGTTCTTGCCTCATGGATTTTCCTCTTTTTGGTTTGTCCTTGATCAGTTGCAATGGTCTTCCTTTATCCTTTGCCAATACCTTATGAGTAGGTATAGAAACTCTCTTTGCAGGAGGGGAAGTAGGTTGAGGAGAAGGAGTTCTTTCCACTAGAGGTTGAGGAAGAATCTAGGGAAATGGATTTTGAAGAAGATGATTGTGGTTTCTCACTTGTCTGTTTTACTCTTGCCATTAGAGAGATTTTGGAATTTGAGAGGTTTGAGAAGATTGAGAAGTATCAAAGCACAGAGAAATAGAGTTTGGGGAGAGGTTGATAGTGAAAATGTGATTTGATAGTGAAAATGGGTTGAGAAATCGATTTAGGGATTTATATGGGACTATTCAAAGTCGATTTCTAAATCGATTTTATTTCACATTTGCGCGCAAAAAGTCGATTGTCAAATCGATTTTGTTACCGTTATTGGAGGGAAATGAAAGGTTTCCGTTACAACTGTCTCCAACGGCTAGTATTTTTGCAACAGTCATATTGCAAATCGATTTCCCAAATCGATTTTCTTAAGTGAACGTTCAATGGATAAATCGATGTCCAAATCGATTTCCATATCAGTTCAGAAAAACTTCTCATAACAGTAGCGATTTCCAAATCGATTTCTTTGAAGATATTGACCATACAGGGATTTCAATCGACTTCCAAATCGACTTGTTTGGCTCAGAGTTTTTATAATTTGACACAATTGATTACCAAATCGATGCTCGTGTTTGAGTTTGGAAAATTTCTCAAATCTTTGGATTTCTGAGAGAAATAATCGATTATGCAATCGATTTTTTTTAAAACTATTTTCCATATCCTCAATCGATTCACCAATCGATTGGTTTTATGTATATTTTATCAACATCTATTCTGGTTCAGCATTTCTTGCTAACACAGATTACTAAATCGATTATGAAGTCGATTGATGAGTTTTATATTTTGACAATTGAAAAACTTTGTAGCATAAATCGATTCGTAATTCGATTTTGTAATTTTGACACAGGATAGTCGACGTGCAAATCGACTTATCTATTGTAAATTAAGAAATTTAGAGAGAACATCGATGTCTCAATCGATTTTCTACAGAGATCTTTTTTCATTTTGATCCATTATACCAAGTTTCATTCTAATATAGAAGAAACTTTCTTTGGGTAGGGCTTTGGTAAAGATATCAAGTAATTGATCAGATGTATTAATATATTCAAGCATGATATTACCATTTTTGGTATTGATCCCTAATGAAATGATGCCTAATCTCTATATGCTTTGTTCTTGAGTGCATAACATGATTCTTTGTGATATTTATGGCACTAGTGTTGTCACACATTATTGGCACAGTTCCAAGATCAACACCAAAGTCAGAAAGGTGTTGTTTCATCCATAATATTTATGCACAATAACTTCCAGCAGCTACATATTCAGCCTCAGCTGTTGAAAGTGCCACACTATTTTGCTTCTTGCTATGCCAAGATACAAGTGAATTCCCTAATAGATGGCAAGTACCAGATGTACTTTTTCTGTCTAATTTTCAACCAGCAAAATCAGAATCAGAATAGCCAACAAGAGTGCAACTTGATCCCTTAATATACCATAAGCCTAGATTTTTGGTTCCTATTAGATATCTGAAAATTCTTTTGACTGCACTTAGATGGGATTCCTTATGATTAGCTTGATATCTTGCACACATGCAGACACTAAAAATAATGTCAGGTCTACTAGCTGTAAGATATAATAAAGATCCTATCATGCCTCTAAACATGGTCATATCCACAGATTTTCCCTTTTCCTCTTTATCCAAATGACAAGCTTGACTCATGGGTGTATCAATAGGTTTAAATTTATCAAAGCCAAACTTCTTTAAGAGATCATTACAATACTTGATTTGACTTAGGAAAATACCATTCTTGCTTTTATTGATTTGCTAAGAAGAAGGTTAATTCTCCCATCATGGACATTTCAAATCTTCCTTTCATTATATTTTCAAATTCTTTGCAAAGCTTACTGTTTGTGGATCCAAAAATTATGTCATCAAACATAAATTTGGACAAGCAGAATGTCTTTTCCCTTTTTCTTTATAAAGAGTGTTTTATCAACATTTCCTCTTAAAAAAAATTTGTTGTATGAGGAAATTGTTGAGTTTTTCATACCAAGCTCTTGGAGCTTGTTTCAATCCATAGAGAGCTTTTGTTAGTTTTATAAACATGGTTTGGAAAAGCAGGATCCTCAAATCCTGGAGTTTGACTAACATAAACCTCATCTTGGATATCTCCATTCAGAAAAGCATTCTTTACATCCATTATGATACAATTTAAAATCCATGATATAAGCAAGCAAAATCCTAATTGCTTCTAATCTGGCTACAGGGCATAAGTCTCATCATAATCAATACCTTCCTCCTGGTTGTAGCCTTTAACAACTAGTCTAGCCTTATTTCTTGTTATTACTCCATTCTCATCCATCTTATTCCTAAACACCCATCTAGTTCCAATAATATGTTGAATTTCCATTCCTTAGGTAAGTCATCTTCCCTCATAGGTTCTATGTAATCAATGTCAGTTGGAGGTAATGTTTCATTTGGTTCTTTTGGATCTGATTCTACAAATTCATCAAGAGAATCACCAACTATAAGACGGGTACTGTTCAAGTTTTTGGTAAACATTCATCAATTTTACATGAGCAGTTTCCTCTATAGGTTTAGTTCTTTTATTGTAGATCCTATAGGCCTACTAGATTGTGAATATCTAGAAAAATTCCCTCATCTGCCTTAGAGTCAAATTTCCCTAGATGCTCTTTTCCATTATTCAGTACAAAACACTTGCATTCAAAGACTATAAAATAGGCAATATTTGGTTTTCTACTTTGTATATTCATAGGGTGTTTTTCTAAGGATAGGCCTAATTAGAACTCTATTCATCACATGAGTAGCTGTGTTTATGCATCAGCCCAAAAGTATTTGGAAGCTTAGAGTCATTTAATCATTGTTCTAGCAAGTTCTTCTAGAGCTCTATTCTTCATTTCTACAACTCCATTCTGTTTGTGGAGTTCTTGGGGCTGAGTAAATGTGGTGAATTCCATTTTGATCACAATAATTATCAAAAGATTCATTTTGAAATTCTCCACCATGATCACTCTTAATGGAAACTATTTTCTGATTCTTCTCATTTTGAACTTGATTTGCAAATTTTTTGAAAATTGAGAAGGCATCACTTTTATGAGACAGAAAATAAGTCCATGTATATCTAGAAAAGTCATCACCTAAAACATAGCCATAAAGATTTCCTCCAAAACTTTTTACTTGAGAGGGACCAAATAGATCCATGTGAATCAATTGTTAGAACTCTATTAGTTTGTACTAAGTCTATTGGTGGGAAAGAAGACTTGACCAATTTACTTTTCTCACAAGAGTCACATAATTTTTCCTTACTAAAATTTCTGTTTGGAAGACCTAGCACTAGTTGTTTGCTAACAAGTTTTGTTAAGATGGTTTATATGTATGTGAGCTATTCTCTTGTGCCACAACCAATCTTCATCAGATTTAGATAACAAATAGCAAACATTATTTGTAGGCAAAGAGTCAAGATCAATCATGTATATATTATTTACCCTTTCACCTACCAATTTTATGCTATCATCTTCCTTGTGCTCAAGTGTACAAGTATGTGACGTAAAATATACCTGGTAGCCTTTATCGCAAAGCTGACTAATGCTAAGCAGATTGTGTTTCAAACCTTTTACATAGAGAACATCCTTGATTACGGTTGTTGATTCACTCCCTATGTCTCCAACACCAAGTATTTTGCCTTTGTTGTTGTCACCATACTTTACATATCCTCCATCTTTTAAATTAAGAGATATGAATTTTGATTTATCTCCAGTCATATGCTTCGAACATCCACTATCTAGGTACCATGAGTGAATTTTGGATGTCAAGCAGCCCTGCAAAACAGAATTCAGACTTTGGTTTTAGGTACCCAATTTAGATTGGGTCCTTGAGGGTTAGTCTCAATCACATGTTTCTTTACTCTCCAAACTTGTTTCCATCCCTTGTTAGCTAGCTTTTTCAGTTTACAATCAAAAGATATATGTCCTTTTTTGCAACAAAAATGGCATGAAAGAGCAGAGGATGTACTTTGAGTTGGTTTACTGAAAACACCATGAATTGACTTTGATCTAACAAATTTATGATTCTTTTGAGCATTCCTATTTGGTCTATAGCCAATTCCAGATTTTTCATTTGCATTCTTTTGGTTGCGAAGAAGAACATTCAGGTTGTTTCTACCATTTGTAATTTTTGCTAAATCAAATTGTAGTGATTCAACCTTTCTTTCAAGTTCAGTAAAGCTAGTGAGTTTATCATGTGCTTTCTTTTTAAAAGTGCATTCATGTCTTCAAGCAACTTATGATCCTTTTTTTATTTCTTCATACATCATGCACTGCTTTTCTAACATTTTCTTAGTGCAAATCAATTGTTTGACTACCTTAATATGTTCATCATGCAATTCATTGAAAGCATCATGCAATTCTTCATAAGAGGGATTAGAGGTAGTACTTACATCGCTATCTGAATCTGAGTCAGTGTTGGCCATTAGACATAAGTTTGCTTCTTCTTCTTCTGAATTTTCAGAAGATTCTTCATCATTGTCATTCCAAGCTATGTAGGCTCTTTTAGTTCTTGAAGATGGTTGATCCTTGCCTTTAGCTTTCATAAACTTGTTTCTATTTTGTAGTTGAAAACATTCAGATTTAATGTGGCCGGATTTTCCACATTCATAGCAGGTTATCACTTTGCTATCATTTGTCTCATTCTTGCTGAAGCTTTTTGTCCTTGAATTGGATGGTTTCTTTGGTTGGACTCCTTTCTTTTTCAAAATTTCTTGAATTTTTTACTAGCATTCCGATTTCAGGTTCTTCATCAGTTTCACTCTCGGAATCATCAGTACAAGTTTTTGGTTCAGATTTTACTTTATGAGTTTGAGCTTTCAGAGATAGTCCCTTTCTTTTCTGATCAGTTTGCTCTAACTCATTTAACCGGTGCAGTTCCATTTCATGTTCTATGAGCTTGCCAAAGAGGGTGGCAATGGTCATGCTTCCAAGATCCTTTGATTCAGCTATTGTAGTGACCTTAGGTTGCCATTCTCTTGTCAAGTATCTCATTACTTTGTTTATTTGTTGCTCATTTTCAATTACTTTTCCTAGAGCATTCAGATTGTTAATGACATGTGTGAACCGTGTCTACAAGTCATTGATTGACTCATCCTTCTTCATATTGAAGAGTTCATATTCATGCATCAGAGTGTTAGTTCTGGCCCTCTTGACATCAGTTGTGCCTTCATGAGCTTCTTGGAGTGTGTCCCACATTTCTTTGGTAGTTTTTGCAATTTGATACCGTGAAAAACTCATCAGCACTCAAAGCAGAAGTTATTATATTTTTGGATTTTGCATTATAGCCAACTTTTTTCTTATCATCATCAGACCAATTAGATCTTGGTTTTCTTGATTAATGATCCATCAATGCCAACAAGTTTAGGCAGAAAGATAAGCATTCTTTCTTTCGAGTACATATAAGCAGACCCATTAAAGGCAGGGGTCTAGCTAAAGAGGCACCTTCGCCCAAGAATTCAATAGAGGCCATTTTCTTTTTTGAGAACTAGTCTAAAAGATTAGGCTCTTGATGCCAATTGTTGGTGTAATGACCTCTATCCTTAGGAAGTTGTATCCAATATTATTAACTAGATTATCTAATTCCTTCCTAAGTGATGAACTTAATATCAAAACCAACTTGTTTAATATTAATTCCAATTTAACAGTAATAGATTCAAAAATTTATGTGAGACATGTGCTTCCCTAATCATGTTTTTGATTTAATTTCCAAACATACAATGTATATGCATTATTTGATTGATCTAATAATTTTAATTGAGAAACATTTCAGGCAAATAATCAAACACTACACACTTGGACAAAACTTGGAACTCAAGCAATCAATCAAAGATGGATGATGTTCTACAAGGCTTGAAGAATGATGTACAAGAGTTTCTAGTGTTAATAGGGTCAATTAGGTAGACTTAATCATAATGAGTTCTCATATAGTATTTGCCAATGAAATCATAAAATAAGTTTTAATCAATCAAGTAATAAATCAATTGATAAATCAATTGAGCAATCGATTGTCTGACTCGCCGAATCAAGGTTTCACTAAGTTAATCGATTGGGAAATCGATTACTTAAAGGTTTTATCAAAACTTGTGTTCTGTGTTTAAACAAATCAATTGGACAATCAATTTGCACATCAATTGAGTAATCGATTTTGTGATTCACAGAACCAAGCTCATACTAAGTTAATCGATTGGCAAATCGATTATGAAAATACTTTTTCATCAGACATGTGTTATGTGATCAACGAAATCGATTGGACAATCAATTGAAATAAGTTTCTTAAGTTGCAAGCTTTGCACTAATCGATTAGATAATCGATTGATATATGTTTCTTGTGTTGCGAGCTTTGCATCAATTGATTAGGTAATGGATTGAAAGAATGAACTGGTTAATCATTTATCAGAAACATATTGCGTAATCGATTGGTATATCGATTTTAACTAAATAGCTAAGCTACTGTAAACCAGCCAAATCGATTGGCAAATCGATTGGAGTAAGACATCTTAGTCATTGTGACCAGCCAAATTGATTGGGAAATCGATTGGAGTAAAACACCTTAGTCACTGTGACCAGCCAAGTTGATTGACGAATCGATTGGAGTAAAATGTCTAAGTTACAGGGAGTATTTAGCCCATTGCCAAATCGATTATGTTAATATATGAATCGAATGAATAATCGATTGTTTTGATCTCATTGTTTGAACAAAACAAGTATAATCGATTAGTCAATCGATTCTGATACAAACTTAGTATCAGTCTCTAATAAGTGCATTAAAGGAATCGATTATGAAATCGATTAGTTCATATATTTTCAAGATTCAAGAAAAACAAGACACACGATAATCGATTAGGTAATCGATTAAGCTGGTATTAAACTTTAATAAAATCAATTACGAAACCGATTTATATGTTGTTTTTCTGAAAATATATAAATTGAATCAATCACAATTTTTCATAACAATAATAACACTTTTCATAAACACAGTAGACTGAAAAACACCTTGAGAGAAAAATTGTTTACAACACACAAATACTCATTGGCTAATACTTTTGTGTGAGATCTTACATTGTGATTGAGTCAATTTTCTTAGTATTCTTTAATTCTTTGTGAAAGAACAATTTCTGTAATTGAAGTTTTCGAAATCCAGTAGTGTACACTGGTGGTTATCTTTTAGGATACTTGTGGTCATCTAAAAGAAACCTCAGCTTGATCTCGCTAGAGTTTGACGAGTAACTCTTAGGGATAGGTTGGTATTGTGATAGAAGTGATTGTGAGTTGGATGGATACGTTGTGACGCTGGAAAGTCTGTAAAAATATTCCTCAAATCATTCTAGTGAAAGGCTGAAATCTGGTGTAGATTTCAGGGCTGGATGTAGGTTATCAAAGTGATAGCCTAACCAGTATAAAAATCTCCTGGTGCAGTATTTCCTCTCTCTCTCTTTACGTTTTATATTGATCTTGCATGTGATTGTGAAATTCCACTGTGAACAAACTGCATGAATCTTTTGCTGTTAAAATAGGAATTAATATTAAACAAGTTGGTTTTGATATTAATTCATCACTTAGGAAAGAATTAGATAATCTTGCTGATAATATTGTATAAAATTTCCTAAGGATAGAAGCCATATAACCAACAATTTATTCAAAACTAAGATTTAAGAACACATGTATTATCAAGATAAGAGTATAAGATAGAGAAGTGTGCACCATGGATTTTTATACTGGTTCGACTATCAATTCGATAGTCTACATCCAGTCCTGGAATCACTTACCGATTCCAGCCTTTACTAGAAATGATTTGAGTATGTTTACAGACTTTCCAGCACTTCACTGCCTATACATCTAACTCAACATCAATCCACAACAACAACCAATCTATCCTTAAGAACTAATCGCCAAGCTCTAGCAAGATCAGATTGAGACCTCTTTTAGATGATCACACACACTCTAAAAGATGACCATCAGTTTCACAATACTGGATTTCCACACACTTTCTTTTACAAAGATGATTCTTTCAAAACAGACTAAAAACACTTGATTCAATCACAATGAATTCTCACACTAAGTATTTGCCAATAATGTTTGTGAGTTATAATAGTTTTTCTCAAAGTGTATTTTTCGAAAAGTCAATGAGATTCTTTTAGTTATTTCTATGTATTTCTATATATTATAAAATTGTGATTGATTCAGTTTATATAGTTTCATAAAAACTTCAGATAAATCGATTTCCCAATCGATTTTATTAATGTGTATTATCAGCTCAATCGATTTCGCAATCGATTTCGCGTTTCTTGTTTTTCTTAAAATTCTTGAAGCAGATGAACTAATCGATTTGCTAATCAATGTTTTTAATACATATATCAGAAACTGATACTCAGTTTATATCAGATTCGATTGAATAATCGATTGTAGTTGTTTTGTTTAAAATGTGAGATCAAACAATCGATTACTCATTCGATTCATTTTACTAACATAATCGATTTGGCAATGGGCTAATTTCTCCCTGTAACTCAGACACTCGATGTAATCGATTTGCCAATCGATTGATTTCTCCCTGTAACTTAGACACATAATCAAATCGATTTGCCAATCGACTGATTTGTCCCTGTAACTCAGATATTTAGTTACAATCGATGTGCCAATCGAATATGCAGTATGTTTCTGATAAATGATAAACTGATTCCTTTATGCAATCGATTATCCAATCAATTTCTTTTAATCATAGAACACAGCTTTGATAAAACCATTTAAGAAATCAATTTGCTAATCGATTAACTCAGTGAAAATTTTGTTCTGTGAATGAGAAAAACCGATTAACCAATTGATTTGTAGAAAGCTTGTAACTTAAGAAAAGTATATCAATCGATTGTCCAATCGATTGCCTTTAATCATAGAACACAAGTCTGATAAAGACATCTAAGTAATCGATTTGCTAATCGATTAACTTAGTGAAAACTTGGTTCTATGACTTAGAAAATCGATTACCCAGTTGATTTACCAATAGATTGATTAACATACTTATTTTATGATTTCAGTTTTAATTGGAAAATATTAGATGTGTGAAATCATAATGATGAATCTAACTAATAAACACTATGAACAATAGACACATTTACACATAATCTTCAAGCCTTGTATGATATGATCAATATTTGCTTGATTGCTTGAGATCTAAGATTTGTCCAAGTGTAGTGTTTGATTCTTTCCTGAAATGTATCTCAACTCAAACTATTAGATTAATCAGATAATTCATATACATTGTATGTTTGGGAATTACATCAAAATCATAGTCAAGGAGGCATACATCTTACACAAATGAACTTATTGGATGCACAAGATTGGTTAAAAACCCTAATTGGACTAAAATAAGCCAAGGGAGGACGAAAATGACCTAAATGTTAATCCAATGACAAAAAACCACCTATTCGACGCACAAGATTGGCTAAAAAACCTAATTAGACTAGAATAAACCTAGGGAGGAGGAAAATGACATAAATATTCGTCCGACGACACAAATGAACTTATTGGACGCACAAGATTGTTTAAAAACCCTAATTGGACAAGAATAAGCCTAGGGATTACGAAATGACCTAAATGTTTATCCAATGACACAAACACACCTATTGGATGCACAAGATTGGTTAAAAACTTTAATTTGACAGGAATAAGCCTAGGGAGGACGAAAATGACCTAAATGATCATCCAACGACAAAAAGGAACTTATTGGATGCACAAGTTTGTATTAAAACCGTAATTGGACTAGAATAAGCCGAGGCAGGACAAAAACGACCTAAATGTTCATCCAATGTCAAAAACACAGCTATTGGATGCACAAGATTGGTTAAAAAACCTAATTAGACTAGAATAAACCTAGGGAGAACAAAAATGACCTAAATGATCATCCAACGACAAAAAGGAACTTATTGGATGCACAAGTTTGTTTAAAAACCTTAATTGGATAAGAATAAGCCTAGGGATGACGAAACGAGCTAAATGTTTATCCAATGACACAAACACACCTAATGGATGCACAAGATTGGTTAAAAACTCTAATTTGACAACAATAAACCTAGGGAGGACGAAAATGACCTAAATGTTAATCCAATGACTCAAATGAACTTATTGGATGCACAAGATTGGTTAAAAACCATAATTGGACCAGAATAAGCCAAGGGAGGACGAAAGTGACCTAAATGTTCATCCAATGAAACAAACACACCTATTGGATGCATAAGATTGGTTAAAAATCCTAATTAGACTAGAATACACCTAGGGAGGACGAAAATGACCTAAATGTTCATCCAATGAGACATATGAACTTATTGGATGCACAAGATTGTTTCAAAATCCTAATTGGAAAAGATTAAGCCTAGGGAGGACGAAAATGACCTAAATGTTGATCCAATGACACAAACACACCTATTGGATGCACAAGATTGGTTAAAAACCGTAATTGGACAAGAATAAGTCTAGGGAGGACGAAAATGACCTAAATGTTCATCCAATGACACAAACACACCTATTGGATCCACAAGATTGTTTAAAACCCTAATTGGACAAGAATAAGCTGACATAGGAAGAAAATGACCTAAATGTTAATCCAATGACACAAATGAACTTATAGGAAGCACAAGATTGGTTAAAAACTCTAATTTGACAAGAATAAGCCTAGGGAGGACGAAAATGACATAAATGTTAATCCCATGACAAAAACACACCTATTGGATGCACAAGATTGGTTAAAAAACCTAATTAGACTAGAATAAACATAGGTGTTGGTATGTATGACCTCGTAATAAGCGGAATATATCAGAATGTATCAGTTCTTTATGAAATTAAATCAATTTCATACACACAGCGGAAATTAAATTGTGGCATACAAGATTAGCAAGTTTTATTAGATTGATATGAGATTAATCAAGATGCATACAAGTCAAATTATCAGATTAAACAATATTACTTATCACAGAATATGTTTAACATGCATCTAATTTTAATCACATATACAGATATATCAAGATAGTAAATCAAAGGAGTTAAGGGTTAGAGAAGATTGCACCAAGGATTTATACTGGTTCAGTTGTCCACTTGACAACCTACATCCAGTCCTGTAAATCCAAACGGATTTCAGATTTTCTTCTCCAATAGAAAGAATCAATTACAGATTGTCCAGTTTCCTCCCCGAAACCTATCTATCTTAATGATCTCTTTCCTATTGATCACCCTCTGATCCTTGTAGATACTCAGCAATCTAACACAGAATCAAAGTACGACTCTTTCTTGTTGAACACTCTTCACCCAAGAAAGTAGTCACCAGTTTCTAGCTGGCTTTTTCTCGCTTTCGTTTTTGTTTAAAAGAATTATTACAAACAGAATACAGGAAGAACAAAAAGTAGTCTTCAATCTTGGTCAATGTGGCTTCTCACAATTCTGGATATTCAATGATTTGTTTATGAGAACCCTTGTCTTTCAAGATCACTTTTCCAGCTATCTTTTTGATTGATGATGATCTTCTTTTTCTTTTTGATCTGAAAAAGTAATCTCAATGTATTAACCAAGTGTTATTGTATATCAAGAATATTCAAAGTATATTTCAGATTGATATCATTGTTATTATCATTCATATTATTGAAAGAAAGATTGAAGACAGTTTATATAGTTTCTGAAAAACATACTAATCAATCGATTTACCAATCGATTTCATAAAGTGATAAATCAGTCTAATCGATTTACCAATCGATTATCGTGTGTCTTGTTTTTCTTGAATCTTGAAACTATATAACCCAATCGATTTGCCAATCGATTCTTTAAACAATAATTCTCAGTGATTATGTTAAGACTGATATGAATCGATTTTCGTAATCGATTGCATATGTTATGTTCAAGCTGAAACACATATCACTCGATTCCATAATCGATTTATCAAGTCTTCATAATCGATTAACAAATACTTAAAATCGATTTGATCACACGCTCAGAGTTCACTGGGTTTTCAAAAGGTTTTGTCAATCGATTTGCCAATCGATTGTGTTTAAGTCAGTGACTCAGCTATTTTGATACTAATCGACGTGCCAATCGATTTGTATGTATTTGTCTGAAAACGTTCTTACCTGGGATTTGGTTCAATCGATTTCCCAATCGATTTCGACCAAATATAACTTGATTGAAATATTACAACATAGATTGTCCAATCGATTTGTATGTCACAGGAAAGTTTATTTTGCAAGTGATAGTTGAGTAATCGATTTGCCAATCGATTACCCTTAAAACTGGGATTCCACTGTGACTTATCCAATTGATTTGCCAATTCGATTTATTTCAATCAGGTTTACTTTGTGAATTGTATAATCGATTTGTCAATCGATTACCCTCAAAACTGGGGTGCTACTGACTTGTGCATTTTCAATTTCTAATTCAGTCAGTCGATTGCCCAATCGATTATACCAACACAAACAGTTGTGTTTCCTTACACCCTTGTTATGAAATCGATTTCCTAATCGATTTGCTTTAGTCAAAAGTCAACTTTTGTTGATTTCTTGTGTTCCAAGCAACCTGTTCCAAGTGTGTAGGATTTGATTGTTGTTCCTGAAATCTTGCTCAATTCAAATATTAGATTTATCATGTATTGTATGAACATTGTTGAATTATTAATTATGTCAAAATTAGGAATCAAAGGATCAAAATCCAACAATCTCCCCCTTTTTGGCATAATTGACAATTCATACAATTGTAACTTGAGCATTTCAAAACAACAAGCATAAGTGTATTATAAACTACATTATTAATTGTTATTAAGTATCAGAGCAAACTATATCATAGAGTATCAGAGTAATAACAACATGCAAACAAACATCAACAATGCAACTGTCAAGTTATAATATTTCTCCCCCTTTGTCAGTTAAGTCAATAAGGTAGAAACAATTTCTCCCCCTATGTTAAAGAACATATGCATTGAGGGTGAAATCATATAACATAGTGCATCAGAAACAATGAAGTTTATATGTAGAAAGGCAAAATCAATCAATGCAATTAATGAGCAACTTAGATGATTAAGCCAAAAAGATATAACATTTATAAAAATGCATCGTACATCACAGAATTATAACAGGTTAGAGCAAAACAGTATGAAACCTAAGGGTCCTAAACACCTAGTGTAGGCTGGTCCTCACTATCATCTAAGGGAGAGGTTGAGACCGCTGTATTAACCTCAGCCGGTGTCTCCTCACCATGAGTCTCAGGGTTAACTGGGGGGTTTGGGTTAGGTTCATCTGTAGCTTGTCGACCAATCTCTGCGACGTCTTCAAATGACAACTTGATGCCGAGGTGTGTTTGAATCTCATCCACATTTTGAACAACTGAGTTCAAGGAAGCTTGCAGGGTCCTTAGACGTGCTTCTAATCTGGACTGAAATTCCAACACTTTGGCATTGTGTGCCATCTGAGCTTCAATGAATTCCAATATTCTGTTCACAAAATCAGGAGTAGCAGATTCAGTGACTGGTGGAGGCTGAGACTGAGGTTGAGGTTGGGGCTGGACAGGGTCAGCAGCTGCTTGAGGTCTTATCCATTTACCATGTAATCGCTTCAGTTGCATCTGATTCACTATCGATTCACCAAACACCAATGTCGTTTTAGCAGATTCCTCATTTCCAAATGAGACTTTGAAGTGTTTGAGAATTTTAGTTATCAACTGTGGATAAGGCAGCATCAGCTTGCTTTGAGATGCTTCCAACATGTGCCTTAGCACAATCCAACACCAGCTCATCCTTAACTCTTTGGATAAGCCCCACAACAGTATGATGTCCAACTTCTGGACTACTGCGTGATTTCCCGATCGTGGAACCAGCATACGCGTCAAAGCATACATCAACATCCTCTGTTGAACCTTCATCTGACCAATGGGCAGTGAAATCGATTCAACAAACCCATCGACCATCAGGTCTTTAACTGCGGTATGCCTATCAAGTGTTTCTTCCCAACCTTCATCGGCAGTGTCGGCTTCTGTGCTGCCATCAATAGATTTGTCGTAGAAAGGCAATCCAGATAAAGTTGAGAAATCATCAAAAGTCATTGTAATCCTTTTTCCCTTAACTGAAGCAGTAAAACCTTCTTCAGTCATCTTGAATGTAGAATAAAACTCCCTGATCAGCCTTGGATAGCTGTCAAGTGTAGAAGACAGAAAACTTTCCAATCCATGAAACCTGATGTGGTTCTGAAAAGTGAATTCCACAACATCAAAATATTCAAAATCCATGGTTCTAGCTTCATGAATTTTCCTTTTTGCGAAGTCTGTAGACAAAGATGGTTGTACCTCCTTTTCCTTGGGTGCAGAGACCTTCTTAGGAGGTGGAGAAGAAGTAGGCTTCTTCTTCCTTTTCTGAGTAATTACTTTCATGGCATCAGCCATGAGCTTTTCAGTAGGGGGTTCCTTCCGTTTCTTCGATTTTTCCTAGATTGGGGCATGAGCTTTTCCTTTATCTTTTGCAAGGATTTTGTGAGTTGGGATGGGTACCCTTTTTGTCAAAGTTGGAGGTGGTGATGGTGTTTCACTGGTGGAAGAAGATGATGGAGATGGAGTGCGTGCTTGAGTCTGTTTTACACGGGCCATATCAACAATTTTTTGTAGATTCGAAGTAGGTAGAATGTAGAATGCAGATTCAAACAATTGCAGAGACAGAAGAATGAAGAACACAAGAGAAAAGCAGAGAAAATCTGGAAAACAAAGTGCAGAAATCGATTTAGAACTGTTCCTTTTATATTCTTGACCTAGTAAATCGATTTCCCAATCGATTAGGTTACCGTTGCTGGGAATCCTCAATCGATTCAGTAATGATGAAGTTCCAACGGCTAGTAACTTTGAGTAACGGTCATATTTCAAATCGATGTTCAAATCGAATTCCAGTTTTACTTAATCGATTCCCAAATCGATTGTCTTAAGGTTGAACACTTAGCTAATCGATTTCCAAATCGATGCTCGTGAAGGTAAAAAAAAATTTCTGAAATTTTGAATCCTGGGCTAAAGTAATCGATTCCCAAATCGATTTTATAAACCTTTTACCATGCTGGTAATCGATTTCCAAATCGATTTAACTGGAAAACATTACTGAAAAGTATCAGAATCAACAAAAACTCATACTTCACTAGGATCAATGATCCCTAGTTTCATCCTTATGTTCAAAAAACTTTCTTTTGGCAATGCTTCTGTGAAGATATCAGCTAATTGTTCTGTAGTATTCACATACTCAAGTTTGATAACTCCATTATGAAAGTGGTCTCTTATGAAGTGATGCCTTACCTCAATGTGTTTTGTCCTTGAATGCATTACTGGGTTCTTGGTTATGCTGATAGCACTTGTGTTATCACACATGATCGGCACTGTTCCCAAATCGACACCGAAGTCCATTAAATGCTGTTTCATCCACAAGATTTGAGCACAACAGCTCCCAGCTGCTATGTATTCAGCTTCTGCAGTAGACAATGCAATACTTGTTTGCTTCTTACTGAACCAAGACACTAGAGAATTACCAAGCAGATGACATGTTCCTGAAGTACTCTTCCTGTCAAGTTTACAACCAGCAAAGTCTGAGTCTGAATAACCAACCAAAGTACATGTTGAACCTTTTGGATACCACAAACCAAGACTTTTAGTACCTACCAAGTATCTGAAAATTCTCTTTACTGCACTGAGGTGAGATTCCTTCGGATTCGATTGATACCTTGCACACATACAAACACTGAACATAATATCTGGTCGGCTTGCTGTAAGGTAGAGCAGAGATGCAATCATACCACGAATCTAGTGACATCTACAGGCTTACCCTTCTCATCTCGGTCTAAGAAATTTCCTTGACTCATGGGTGTATCAATGGACTTAAGTTTATCAAAGTTAAATTTCTTTATCAAATCAGAACAATATTTGGATTGACTAATGAAAATGCCTTGCTTGCTTTGGTTAATTTGAAATCCCAAGAAATATGACAGTTCACCCATCATTGACATTTCAAATTTACCTTTCATTAAATTTTCAAATTCTTTGCAAAGTTTATCATTTGTTGATCCAAATATTATGTCATCAACATAAATTTGGACCAGCAAGATGTCATTTTCAGTAGTTTTTGTAAAGAGTGTCTTATCAACATTTCCTCTTGAAAAATTTTGTTGAATGATGAAAGTGCTGAGTTTCTCATACCAAGCTCTTGGAGCTTGTTTCAACCCATAGAGGGCCTTTGAGAGTTTATACACATGGTTAGGAAAATCTGGATTTTCAAAACCTGGTGTTTGACTCACAAAAACTTCCTCTTGGAGTTCTCCATTGAGAAAGGCACTCTTCACATCCATTTGATATAGATTGAAGTCCATGATACATGCATAAGCCAATAAAATTCTTATGGCTTCTAGTCTAGCTACTGGGGCATAGGTCTCATCAAAATCTATTCCTTCCTCTTGACTATAACCCTTTGCAACTAATCTGGCTTTATTCCAAGTTATCACACCATTCTCAACTAACTTATTTCAGAACACCCACCTAGTTCCTATAACATGCTTACCCTCTGGCCTAGGTACCAAGTTCCACACCTTGTTTCTCTCAAACTGGTTTAACTCCTCTTGCATAGCAAGTATCCACTCACTATCTAAAAGGGCTTCCTTAATGTTCTTAGGTTCAATCTGAGATACAAAGGCTGTAAAGTTACAAAACTGACTAAGGCTTCTCCTAGTTGCAACACCTTTAGAGATATCGCCTATAATGTTGTCTAAAGGGTGGTTTCGGTTGAACTTCCATTCCTTAGGCAACTCACAGGTTCTATAGGTTCTACAGGGTCTGCACTAGTTGGAGGGTCAGCTATAGGTTGTTCTAGTGGTTCAGATTCTACAACATCATCCAAAATGTCAATAACCTTAGAAGGAGTTTTGTTCAAGTTTTCTGTAAAAGATTCATCAAACTTTACATGAACTGACTCTTCTATGGTTTTTGTTCTTTTGTTGTAGATTCTATAGGCCTTACTAGTTTGGGAATATCCTAGAAAGATACCTTTCATCTGCCTTAGGGTCAAACTTTCCTAGGTGTTCTTTGCCATTGTTTAAAACAAAGCACTTACAACCAAAGATTCTAAAGTAGGACAGGTTTGGTTTTCTACCCTTGTAAAGCTCATAGGGTGTTTTCCTAAGCAGAGGCCTAATGAGTACTCTATTCACTACATGGGTGGCTGTACTAATTGCATCTGCCCAAAAGTACTTAGGTAGGTTGGAGTCCTTAAGCATGGTCCTAGCTAACTCTTCTAGGGATCTATTTTTCCTCTCCACTACCCCATTCTGCTGTGGTGTCCTAGGGGCTGAATAGATGTGGTTGATTCCATTTGATTCACAATAATTTTGAAAAAGATCATTTTGGAATTCACCTCCATGATCACTTTTTATTGAAACAATTTTCAAATCATTCTCATTTTGTACTAAAGCAGCAAACTTTTTGAAAACAGAGAATGTATCACTTTTATGAGCTAAAAAGTAAGTCCATGTGAATCTAGAATAATCATCAACCAGCACATATCCATACAGGTTTCCACCTAAACTCTTAACTTGGGCAGGTCCAAAAAGGTCCATGTGAACTAGTTGTAAAACTCTATTTGTTCTAACCAAGTCTATAGAGGGAAATGGAGTCTTAACCAGTTTACTTTTCTCACATGCATCACACAGTCTATCTTTAGAGAACTTCCTATTTGGTAGACCTAAGACTAACTGTTTGCTGACAAGTTTATTCAAATGATTTATGTGTATATGAGCAATTCTTTTATGCCAAAGCCATGTTTCATCTGAGTTTGATAACAAGCAGCATACAGCACTAGGTACAGAATTGAAATCCAACATGTAAATGTTGTTAATTCTGTCCCCAATTAGCTTTATGTGTTTGTCATCTTTATGCTCAATAATGCAAGATTGTGATGAAAAACTTACTTGAAAACCTTTGTCACATAGCTGGCTTATACTCAGTAAGTTGTGCTTCAATCCTTCAACATATAGCACATTTTTGATTATTGCAGTTGATTCATCGCCTACATCACCAATTCCAATGATTTTTCCTCTGTTGTTATCACCGTATTTGACAAAGCCTCCTTCCTTAATGTCAGGACAGGAATTTGGATTTGTCACCCGTCATGTGCTTTGAGCATCCGCTATCTAGATACCATGAGTGTTTCGTGGATGTCAAGCACACCTGCAATACAAAATCAGAATTTTGTTTTAGGTCCCCAATTTAAATTGGGTCCTGGTTGGTTAGTGTCAAAACCCAGATTTCTTTTCTATCCAAACTAGCTTCCATCCTTGATTGGCTAATTTTTTAAATTTGCAATTAGACACAAAATGTCCCTTTCTGCAACAGAAATGACATCTGCCATCAAAGGATGTTTTTGTTTTGGTTAGTAAAGATTCATACTACTCTTGCAATAGCAGATTTTTGACCCATGTTTTGACATTTCTTGGTTTGCATATAACCAATACCAGATCTGTTTTTATTTTTTCTTTTGACATGCATATTTGGTGTATATCCTAAACCAAATTTTTCATGAACATGTCTTTG